>JAPVRG010156934.1:0-16139 GCA_029783565.1 Rhagoletis cerasi | reverse complement strand
TAGCAGCTTTAACTTCTAGAATAAAGTAAATTGTTACTATTTTTCCAAAAAATTTTCATTAAAAACGGCCTCAAGCTCAATAAAACATCAATATACATAAATTGTTAAGAGGCCAAAAATAACAAAAACATAATTTTGTGTTAAACAAATTCACATTCAAAATATAAGTTACTTTTTCTAATTTTTTAACCAAGCCTGTGCGAATTAAAAAAAAAAAAAATACCAAAAATTGGACATGATTTAATTAATCTTCATTTTGTTAAATTTGCACTTTACCCCTCAAAAATATTAATTTTCAATGTATGATTATGCAATGTACATAAATACTATTATTTGTAATGAAATGTATTCGAAAAGTTTAAAAAGTTAACAAAAAAAAAATGTTTTTTCGAAAAAAATTTAAAAGGAAATAAATATTGTTTAGTGCTTATTTAACTTTTTTAACTTGTATATTTGCGAGTAGGTTGCAGTATTGAAGTTTTAAATATCAGTTTCGAAATTTACATCTATGTATGTACGTAATTAATATTTACTTAAGGATTTATAATAATTCAGAAAGTATTAAATAAAACTAAAATTAAATAGTTAAATCTTGATATCGTTTTACAAAAAGCACTAACGAGACTATTTTAAATGCAAAAATTATATTCAAAAAATGTTGTTTTACGTAACAAATTTACTCACATAAAAAAATTTCTAAAGTAATACTCTCAAAACTTTTTGTGTTTTTGGAATAAATAACGAAATATGCAGCAATTGAAATGTTCATTAAAAACTGTACCACATATCCCTCTCAACAAGCTTTTTCCTAACTTGCCTAGCTTTTGATTCAATTGTTTGCTTGCATCTCTCTTTATCTAACATTTACACCCCCTCCTGGCACTTGCATATACATACATATTTAGGTATACATTTTGGAAAAAAGGAAAACTCATTATTTTCAGTTCTAAATCGATTTTCATTTTGCACCCTATTTGCTATATTAAAATGCGGCACTCGGCATACATACTTATTTAGTTCCTCCATTTTCAGTTTTTTATTTTTATATAAAAATAGGCCAAAAATATATGTATATATATACGTATGTATTTATGTATTTAATAGTTATTAGATTTCTATGTAGACAGTTGCCAGAATTTTGTTTGTATTTTTTATATGATTTTTTTTCAACTACATGGCTTCTCCTTTTTATTTTTAATTTATTGCTCTCATTTACTGCCTTTCTGACTTTTCTATTTTATTGTTTTGTCCCATGTTAACATGTTCGTAAAACTCTTTTCGATTATTTTTATGCTAGGACATCTATATATTTATTTATTTTTTTTATAAACAATTTACTGTATCCAATACCAATATTGCTACGCTGTTTTTTTGTGTTACTTAGTTTGAGTTGTATGTAGGTATGTGTGTGTATGCATGCACTAATATTTCGGTTGTTTTTCTCAATACGAGTAATTCGTGCGCTTTTCAGTTTAAATTCATCTTTCTCACTAACATAAACAAAGACTATTCATTACTCATGTATTTTTTGCTGTATTCTTGCATAAACTTTTCTGTTGTGATTATATTTAACTCGTGATTATACCAACTCGTTTAGAAATCACTCAACTCCTTTCACATTTAAACCTATACTTATTTAGGCCGTTTTACTTGTCCCTAATTGCTTACACATGTTTATGTCTATGTATATCCTGTTGAGTAGACTATACTGGTTTATAATTTGTTCCACTTTTGATTCGTGAAGGTGGGTTTTTTGCAACTATGAATCGTTTTCTTGTTATGCTAGTGTATATATAGATTCAACACCAATTTGAAGATCGTCGAATGCGGCAAATAAAATAAAAGAGAGAGAGAGAAAAAATGGTTTGAAAAAAAATAGTTCATATTCCTTAAATAATGAAAAAAATTAGTAGTTTTTTTGCTAAATAAAAAAAAAAAAACAAAGGAATTTTAGAAAAGTTTGATCTGCCTTTAAATCGCAATTGCTACTATTTAATTTTTAATTTTATATAACTTCTGCGCCAATTTTTATTAATAGCATGCTCATTAACGCCAGCGGGGTTTGCTCTTTTTTTATTACTTCTGTGCTACACAACCATGAATTCGTTTGAAGTATACAGCATTAATCGTTTTAAAATCTCAACTTTGATTGTTATAGCATTTTTATTAACGAAAATAATAGATAATGACATAGTGTATAAACATACATATTACTGTTATGGGAAAACTGCCAGTTACGCCGTCTGCTTGTCATCAGAATTGATCGCTAGTTTACTGAGTGTGAAGCACGGATCAGTGTCTCTGGACAAACCAACTTGTACCTCAATTGAGCGCAGTTCCCTCAGACTTTGCTTTTCACATAGACAGCCATAGATCGTGAACTGGCATGAGCATTAATATGTATTGTTGTTATGGGTTCTCAAGTAATCCCCTTATACAATGCGGCTGATCTGTGAACTGATCTGTTATGATCTGATTTGACTTTAGAAAGGGCCTGAATTCTTCATATAACTCTCCTATGATGTGATCTGATCTGATTTCATCTGCGCTGACTTTATACGGTGAGAGGAAATCTGTTAATATGATGTGATCTGATTTGATTTGATCTGGTCTGCTCTGATCTTAACTGTTCTCATATGATCTACTCTCATTTTATGTGATCTTATTTGATGGGATGTGATGTTATGTGCTATGATGTAATGTGACGGTGTGTGATGTGATGTAAAGTGAAGTGAGCTGACTTTATACATATGATGCGAAGTCATGTGATCTTATCTAATACAATCACCCCTATGCTGTAATCCGTCGTAGTTACGATTTTGCTACGAATCGTAAAAATGGTATGCTGTAATCCGCGTTGCCACATCGTAATTTCGAAGTTCGGAAGATATCTTCGCAATTCGTAATGTTAGTATGCCTGAATCCGACGTACCTGCTATTTTTATGTATTTGTCGGAAATTTTGTACGAATAGCAACTAGTGTCGGAGCGAAACAAATTATTTTAAAATGTTAATAAAAAAAGTATATAAACGCAAAAATATGCAAGTTAAAGTGCGAATAAAAAGAAAAATGGATTATTTTTAAATATTTACAAAATTATCAGGTCGAAGATCACAACAAATAGGTCGCAATACGAAAAAATGGAGGAATGCATGAGCGAAAGGCCGGACATTGCTCGAGGCTTTGCAAAAGGAGCTAAAGAGGATGTGGTGGAGTAATTGTTAAAAGGCTTTTAAATGCGTCTTTGTTATCACAAATCTTTAAACATTTAAACGATAAATTTATATATCAGTGAAATTATTTATACAACTTGCATTTTATCACTTAAGCTAAATGGATCAGAACTATCTCGTAGCAATCTCCTGCGTATATTAATGCAACTGTTAGCAGCAGCATGTTCTTCCTCCTGGGACAAAAGTGCACCGGCCACTGAATCCATTGTATTTAACTTAATTAAGGAAAAGTCTTTTCAAATAACGATTAAAAAATTTTTTTAATTTCACTCTTCACTTGCAATGATGTTTGTCTATTTATTTCTGTCAAAATAGCCGACTAAGAACTTCGAATTTCCTGTTTTTGGTTGGCAACGCGGTGGATAGTTACGATCGGATTACAGCATACCAATCTTCGAATTTTCGGAACGGAGCTACGAATTCGTAGCTACGGATTTTCGGATCACAGCATACGGGTGAATGTGATTTTAAAAACGGTTTATTTCTTCCTTCAACTTCACTGCTCTGAGCTTATGTATATGATGGCTACACATAGCGATGTTAACTGGTCTGATCTGCTCTCATAAAATAATATGTGATCTGGTTTTATTTATTTTGCTCTGATCTCATCTTATTTGTTCCGATTTGATCCCGTCTGCTCTGATCATAAAAATTTATGTATATGAAGTGACTTAATCTGGTGTGATGTGATTTGATGATGGTGTCATGTGATCTGATCCGCGCACCTATTGAAATTTACGTGAGTTTATCTTGGTTCTATAGCTGTTCTGTATAAAAATCATATAGCTATTTATAGTAATAAGGTTCTGATCGTGAGAATGAATTTCCATTTTATTTTGTTTATCAACTACATTAGTCAATCTATGTAAGTAGAAATTTTATGGGTTTCGTTTGCGCTTCTCGTAGCTCCATCCACCTTCTCTCAGCTAATTTTTTCAAACTTTTGATCAATTCAATTATGCTATGAAATTGTTTCATATTTTCGGATATTTATATGTATGTAAATAGGTTTCAGCACTGAGGGCATCAAAAAAAACATGTTTTCGCTCACATGATTTTGTTGTGGTTATCACTTGGCCGTGCTTCTCCTCCAATTTTTTGGTGTACGTTTGGAGGTCATCGAACGGCAGGTTCGGAAGAATTTAAACTTGGTTTTTGTTGTTGTAACAGCATAAAAAACCTTCTGCAGTGAAGGTCCTTGCCCAGCTATAATTTTGGATCATTCCTGTTATGCAGATCCGACTGTCACAGCAGTCACAGTCTGTAAGCGGTTCAATTCATTGAGCTGGACTTTCGCATTTTTTGAATAAGAAAAAAATCTTCAAACCTTAATGAAGGCTTTTGTCAATTACCTTAGTGGCATAAAATTATAAGACTAGTTTAATTGAGGTTGATCCTGTCCATTTTTTTAATAATTCATTGTGATCGAGAGCATGATTCTTATAGGTCACTGATCATGAGCCTCATTGCAATAACCTTAATATTTAAATAAGAACACGATAATTGCAATGTTGTTTTATTTCATTTTATTACTTGTTCTGTTGATCTGATGTGATGCTAAAGAGATGTGTAGTGATCTTAACTGACTTTCAATTTTAATTGTTGTACCGCTTTTGGGTAGAGTAATTTAGGAGCTAAACGAAGTGAGAATTAGGAAAAGAGCCTCACATTAACAACCTAAAAAGTAATAACAAAAAATTTGACTTTGTTAAATATCTGCGTTGACCAATATTCGATGCTGAAATATATATTAAAATTTGTCATATGAATGTGAGAGGAAAATTTAGGGAACTCAAGATGAACTTAGTGACCACTAACTTTTTAATTAATTTTTTTGGTTAGTTATTTATACTAATTCGTTTATTTGTAGTATCAAAGGCCGGCCATTATGGAATTCCTAGCTATTTCTAATGCCACTGCTCTTGGTTTTGTGTAACTAAATGAAGAAATGTAAAATTTGTTTGTTTTTGTATTCAGTTATTTCAATTTTATTTTCAAGTGCAAACAAACAGTTTCACGACACGCTCTTCCAGCTAGTTCGCTGTTTGTCTGCATTTCTTATAGTTTGCCACCACTGCTAAGCTATTTTTCCGATTTAAATGTCGTATCCAATTAAATTTTTTTCTAAATGATTTGTTTTACTATATTAAAAATTAATAGTCAGATTTTTCTGTAATAAATATTGTCTAAATATATACACGTAGCTATCTCGAAAAGAAGGAAGGAAGGAAGGAAGAAAAATATTCAAAGTCAAAGAAAAGTACCAAAGAAAGCAACACAAATATAGCTGTAAGTTTGTATTTTTTCACTTAAATTTATTTATTTTCTCATTTCACTTGCTTATTGAAATTTACAAAACTAACAACGTTCTTATGCTTCACATTATTTCACACTTTATTTTACACACTTTCTGTATTTTCCGCTCCACTTATATGTATGTAAGTCATAATTTACTTTTATTTATTACTTTTTTTTTGTTTAAATTAGTTTAACTCTTAAGTTTCTTATTTTGGATTTTGTTCCTCTTTTTTTGGGTTTTTTGTTTTTACGATTTGCAAGCCTTTTTACATGCGCTTCTCCTTATCAACTCCTAATTAATTGTATGTTTTTATATATATTGTTTCAGTGCATTTTTAATACCCCTCTTGCTTGGTTTGACAGTTCAATTATAAGTCATTGCATTTTCCCCTCAATTTTTAGTAGATATCTCTGTTGGCCATAATTTAATTTCTGTGTTGTTTTTTTTTTTGAGAAATTTATACATGTTTGTTTATTTTATTTATGTATTTAATGTATTTGCATTTTAATGCGTTTAATAAATTAGTTGTTGTCACTTTTTTTATAATTGTTTTTATTATTTTAAATTTAAATAAGTTTACTTATCTACAATAGCTGCCATATCCATGAGAATTGTTTCCATTTAATTTAAATTTAATTCAATACTTATATTTCTTTGTAATTTTTTGTTTTTGTTAAAAATGTTTCAAAAGCGAATTTTCATTTATTTATAAATTACGTAGCCTTTGTATTGAGAGAATATATTTATATGCATACATATGTATATGTACATATATGTTTATGAAAAAGAAAGTACATGAGTACAATACAAATACTACACACATGCAATGTAAATGAACACATACACATACATATACAATATGAAGACGATCAATGTATGAATATGATAGAGATTGTGAATGCAAATACGAATGTGAATGAATGATTTGCTTTCGCTGAAGTAAAAGTTCTCGATCTAAGAATTTCAATTACAATGCGTGGATGAAATAATTTAATCTGTATAAATACATAAATACTAAATTTTGAAAACACAGAAAATACATACACATTTTAATTTTGTCTCAATATTTATTAATTTTGTTTAAAAAGTCTAATATAAAGAGAAAATCACCCTAAAGTATGACAGTTAATATACACAAACATCAGTGGAATTCAAGAAATCTCTGCTCAAAAATTACAGGTGTGCGGGAAAATATACAAAGCCAACAGAAGGCGCCAGATGTCATATTAGGCTACAGTATTGATTTTAGAAAAGAAATGAAAGTACCGGTTAAGGCAAAGAATTTTTACTTAAAAAAGAAATCTTTAAATCTTTTATATAAATTTTATTTAAGTTCACCTCATAATCCGAATAACGTAGAAATTTTAAGAATTAATGTAAGAAATGACTATGGCAAATCGATAGAATCGGCCCTACATTATCTGTTATATGAGATCGACATTGCCTTCAAACCTGAAGACGCTACTCTCTGTGACTTCTTAGATATGGAGGCAGTTTTCAATAATGCTGCCAACGGATCTACAAATTTCGTTGGCAATGATATAAAGAATCAGAAGCATATCCCAGAATTGTTGTGTATATTCTCCTTTGTCTTGATCGTCGTGGATCAGCTCTTAGCCAGGCTACATGAGTATGGCAACGTTATCGTTACGGCAACAAGTGGTCAGAACTGTGTCAGAGGTTGTGAGTTCAGCGCTGTGTTTGGTATTAAACTATTCTGTTAATGAGAGCTTCGGCATATAAATTTAAGGGGTTGTTCTTATACTATTCACGAATATTCTGATGTAGTAAAGTATTTGAGAATTAATATTGATAAGCCTTTGTAGGAAATTTTATCAATATAATGATCTTGGAAAGTTTCCTTTTTGGTTGCTCTTTTTTCAGACAGTGTGGGTGTGACTCTAGACGAATTTTTGGCCGGACGTAGGGTTTGAACTCAAAGCTGCGGCTTATGCTTTAGTTGTTTCGCGGCTAAGGACGCTACAAAAATTGCTACTCCACATTTTAACAATGTAACTCAATAGAATGGCCTTTCTATTGGTCACAAGAACAATAAGGCACAGCCCAATTACGCTTTTTTACTTTGAAGAGCATCGGTGGACGACAAACGTCTACACATAGAGAATTTTTCACAATGTATGCAAAGCTTTTTATATTAATTTCTTTTAACAATTTTTTTATAAAAATCTAGTTCATACTACAACTAAATACATACAAATGGAATCTCTAAACTTTTTGCAAAACTCAAGAAAATTCAATAAATTTTCGTAAAAGTTTTTAACTTTCCAATCAGGTCTTTTAGAAAAATTTTGATTATGCAGATTTGTAGCTTATTAAATTTTAGTATGGCAAAGTGTAAGTATGAAGTTTCTAAAAAATCCGTTGATTTTTGATAATTTTATTTGCTGACAGTTTCACACGTTTTCTTGCATACAAAGTCTGTTCGACAATTTTTTAATATGGAAGAAAATGCACAACACCGTCAGCAAAAAAAAGTTCCAAAATAAACGGAATTTTCTAGCCACTTGAAACTTGCACTGTGTTATATTAGAATTGAATGTGCTATAAAACTGCATACACAAAATTTATAAGAAAAATCTGATTAGAGAGTTGACATTTTTTATGGAAATTTATTGAATTTTCTTGAGTTTTGCAAAAAGTTTAGATTTTCTATTTGTATGTATTTTGTTGTAGTATGAACTAAATTTTTATAAAAAATTAGTTAAAAAAATTAAAATAAAAAACTTCTCTGTATGTAGACTTTTGTCGTCCAATGAACATCTTTCTATTTTTACAGAACGACATCAGATTAATCATTGATCATCTAACCAGTCACAATTGCCTTGATCGCATATGCAGCACATTGATTGAATTGTCAGCGATGTCTTGGGAAAGTTCTGTGTGAGCTTAGTTTGTATTGCAATTCCCCACAGTCGCACATTATAGCATAAGGAATATTTTTAGCAAAAGATCTGCTTTGGTTTTATTATGGAAGCTGAAGATATCTTGTGCCCTCAGGGTATAAGGCTGATCATCAGGATGCAAACGATTTTTAGGTTGTCGTATTCCTTATGCCACAAGTTAAGAAATTTGTATATAATTACTAATTATTAATTAATAATTGTTAATTATTCATTATTAATTATTAAATATTAATTATTAATTATTAATTGTTAAGTTAAATATTTTATTATTTAGTAGCCTCCTAAAATGCAGCTTCTATTTATAAATGAAGTAATCAATTGTAACTAATTTCAAGCGATGGCAACTTTTGTACACTCAAACTGAAAAAGTGCCGAAAAAGGAACAAATATACGCACAAAATTAACACTATTGCGCACACCTGCTATTCATCTAGATATTTTCGGCATTTAAAATTTTGCGTAGCGTTTTCGGAATCCCATACGTTTTTGCAATGTACTGCATACTTTTAGACATCGCTTAAGCGGAAGATTGGTGGAATGGGAGTAACTAACACGTATTGAAATTAAAATACATATCATTAAATCATGCACACTTTTGAACATGCACATATGCACATTTATGTATACTACATAAATGCCAGTCTATGAATGTTGTAAATTGTTAATTTTAATTACATTTTTTTTACTATAACCATTTAAGTTAGAAAAGAACATACAATTGACTTTAAAAAGATTTTCAAATACTAACCAAAATTAATGAAGAGTTACAAATTCTCTGGACAACTACGTCATTTAAAAACTCTTAAAACTCGCTTTAGAGGTGTATAAAAAGAGTGTAACAAATTTAAAAAAGAAATATTTAGTTTTGAAATTTGAAAAACAAGAAAACTTGCAGTGCGTAAATAAGTATTTGCAAATGAAAGATGAAAATGTTTGTATTAGAGTTTTTAGTACTTTTTTAACACTTTTTTTAACATAGTTTTTATTGCGTTAGATTTTCTTATAACTTTTAGTAATATTTAGTCTTTCATGTAATTGTTTTTGTTTTTGTTAATTTTTCCTTTCTTCGTTTTTGCATTATTGATTTTTTATAAGAGCATCAATTAGTTTTGTTATCATACTTAACTTATTATACTGACATTCATTGCACATACAGTTCATAAAATTTTTATTTTTATTTTTTTGGGTTTTTGTAATTATGTATTTGTATGCTTCTAGAGTCTTAACACATATCCATAATAATTTCATTTTCATCTATATACTCGTATGTTTTATGTGTATGTATGTATAATATGTATATATGTATGTATATTAGATTATTTATGTATACATGTATGTATATAGAATAACACCTGCAATGCTAACAATTTGTTTCCTTTAGTTCTTACACGCTTCATATACAACATATTTATGTATGTGTGTATGCATTTTTTGTTTTTTTGTTTTAATTTGCGGTGTGAACATGAATTTCGCTAGAGCACAAGTCATGAATCTAGCGCTGGTGTTATATGTGCATACAAACATAATGCCAGCTTGAAGAGATACACGCACATTATCGGAAATGCATCGAAAATGTAGAAAATACAATTTGTGTTTAGTACAAATGAAAATTGCAAAATTTCGGAGTGACTCCGAATTTTTCGGAGTAAATGGAGATTGCGGGAAATGCGGTAAAAAGTCGAAATGCAAAATTCTTTTGCTTAAGCAAAAATAGAAAATTTTCGGAACTACTCCGAATTTTCAAGAGTTGTCCGAAATGAGATGTACGTTAATATTTCGAATAAAGAGTAAACAATTTAAAATATTTAAGGTGTTCTCATAAATACAAAAAAGAAAAAAATTTTATATATTTTTTTGAGTGTGCCTGAATATAGTACGTAATGATTCTCAACTATATTAAAAAAAACACAAAGTAACTCTGAATTTAGCCGTAGGTTAAAGTAAACTTCACTAAATCAATTAAAGATTGTCCTGAAGTGAGCATAACTTTGAAAGCAATTCATGATAACTAGCTAAGGACTGCGCCGAATAAAATTGTGCGCTACAAAAATGAGGATATGTTTTTTACCAGCTACCAGCTTTGTAACAACTAAAGCATTTTCTTTTTAGAATTAACAACAAATACATATAAAACGGTAAAAACGATGTACTGTTATTTTTATAAAAAAAAAAACTTTTAATTTTTCTGAAGCTCCGTTCATTAGCGTTTTTATAGTAGTGTATGGCACTCTCAAATACCGATTTATTTTTTTGTGACCGTCATTTCCCTTTTAACGAAAGCCTACTGTCTCTCATTCGGTTCAACTTAGCAAATTGGTTTCATCATTTATGCACCTTCGAAAAAAAAAATTCAAAAGCCACATAAAACATAAAAGCTTAAGAACGAATGAAATGCTACGAGAATTTTTTCAGCGAAATTTGTTTAAATTAATATGCATAAATATGTACATATCGAACCCTAACTGCCAAAAAGATGTAAGCGATGTTTTTTTTAATTTTCTTTTTGATGCTGAAATGTATCTTGAGCTTCAAGATGCATTTCTATATCAAAAAGAAAATTAAAAAAATAATTTTGCGTACGTCTCTTTGGCGGTTAGGGCTCGATATGTAGATACATTTCTATACTACATTAAAAAAATTTTGTTAAAAAAATTCGCGTACCATTTCATTTATTTTTAAGCTTTAATTTTTTATATTGCTCAATTTTTTGTTCGAATGTGCATAAATGATAAAGCCATTTGAAAAGTTGAGCCGAATGAAAATATTTATATACATAAAGACACATCCTTCCTCCTTAAGAAATTTATTTAGTCAAGAATATAGGGAACGTTTTTTTTTTTGCCATTTAACACTTGCAAGAGAACTCGGCAACACATTGCCTTTTTCTTTTTAGAATGTTTTAGTTAAAACTACCGGCTAAACACTTTTGAAATTTTCGGAGTCTTTCGGAGTTTACTCCACATTTGAAAAAGAATTCGGAAATGTATATTTCTTTAAAAAATTAATATTATGTTTAAGGTAATACAAAAATATAATTTGCATAACAAGCGCGGGAGTTCGAAAAATTTTTATGTTTTTTAAACTCATGGCATGAAAACTCCGAATCACATATTTTTTTTTTAAATAATTACCTTGTGTAAACTAAAAAAAAAAAATGCTGTACAAAACATGCGAAAAAATTTGGAAGCGTTCGGAGTCATTAGCAATTTTTTCGGAGTAACGCATTTTCAAATATTTGTTACAACTTTAACGAAAATTTCTCAAAATGTTACTTTCTGCACATTTTTCGCTAATCCAAATATATGTTGTAACTTTCATCTCTTCAATACTCGCTATATCTAAGATCCATGACTTTGGGGGTGGGTAAACAATTTTGTTTGTTATGCTAGAGCGCAATGCAATTCACACCCAGCTGGTTTCGGTTATACGCGTTTTGTTTTATATTAGTAATTGATTTTTATTTAATTTGACATATGTATGTATGATTTTTGTCCTAACACTCTTTTTACAATTATTAATTTTAGTAATTACATTAATGTTAAACACATTTTGCCATTCATCAGTTATTTTCTATTGTATCTCTGTATGTATATACGACTTTGTGTTTTTTGTTCTGTATAATAACTGGTTTAGATTTTAATATTTATAATAGCAGCTCTGTTTTTTAATAATTTTTAATAATAGTTTACTTTATAATAATTTTAATAATCATAATAATTAATAATCAGTAATCAGTAATTTATAAATATTATTTAAGTAATAAGTAATCATAAGTTTAATCATAATTCATATGCATAACATTTGGGGTTTTTTTAACTTCTTGGGTTTTTATTAATTTTTTGTTAGTTAAATAAACGTTGTCTACAAACATATTTGTAAATATGTATGTTTGTCAGTTGTCGTTTTCTCTCTTTTGTGGTACTATTTGCATACTTTTTTTTTAGCTCCCAATGAGTGTCTGTTTTCTTTTTGTAATTTACATGCTTGTATGCTCTCTTTCAGTTGTAATTTTAAGTGTTTTTCTTCTTTCGTTTTTTTTTCGCTATTTGCCTATTACTTATTTAAATACTTTACTTATGACAGCTTTTTACAAACAGTACTATTTTTTATCTTTTAGGTCCATTTCTGCATGCGCCCTCTCTCAATTATTCTCCCCTCGTATCTTTACACTTCAGCTACCACTTTTAGGATGCCATTTGTGGTGTATGTGTGTATGTGTGTATGTGTCTCAATGCGTGTGTAGGTTAGTAAGAGAATGTGCTCAACACACCTTTTAATTTGTTCACTTCAACATTGATTCTTTTGCTTTTAATGATTTTTGCAGGAATAATTATTTTTTACGAAATTTTGGGCTGTTCTTTGATCATTGTTTTTGTATTATTCATATGCGGTGGTGATGATCGTTGTTGTGTTGGTTTTTCTTCTTTTTTGAGTTTTTGTGGATGTTTTTTTAATGCAGCTGTATATTCATGTTGATTTCGTGGGTGTATTTTGTTTTTGTTGGCATTAATGCATAGGAAGGCGAGAGTTATGTTGTGTTAGTTGTACAATATGTGTGTGGTGGTTGTTGCTATTGTTTAGCGCCCTCGCGCCCAACGAAGTAAAGCATCCGCTAAAACATCAAGATGGGCTTTAACCTGCAAAAAGCAAACAATGAAAACCTTATATTTAGTAATAATTAAAATTTTTTGTAAATTTTTTTTTAAATAAAATAATAAAAATGGTGTTTTTGGATAGCTATAATAAATCTAATAAATCAAAACGAATAACGTAGTCTAAAGTACCTTGGCACTTAGCTTGAGCTCTAATCTTTTGGTCTAGCTCCATTAAGTGGCTCTATGAAGCTGCTCACGAAGATAGGCATTAAAATATTAATAGTTTATATGATATTTTTGTAGTGTCTTTTAGAGAATTTGGTAACATATTTAAGGCACGGTAGTTTATTCCAAAATGTTTATACGGTGACACTCAAAAGTACTCTGCATTGATTTTTTTCGATATTTAAAATGGTTTTCATGGTAAATTTTTTTCTTTGATGTTTTATAAAAATATAGCACATGCTACACCTAAAAACATGTAAATCAAAACTTCAAAATTTGAAGAAAAATTAGGAAAATTCCTCAAATTTTCATAAAAATTTCGAACTTTTTAATCAGATTTTCAATTCGGGTATGCAGTTTTAAAGCCCACTTAATTTTAGTGAAATAAAGTGCAAATTTCAAGTGGCTAAAAAATCGCGTTGATTTTTGATAATTTTTTTTGCTCACCGTGTTGAGCATTTTCTTCCTTGTAACGAATTTTTTTGTATGAATTGAAGTTTGCAGTTTATTTTACTAAAATTCAATAGACTTTAAAATTGCATACTCGAATTTTTAGTTGAAAATCTGATTAAAAAGTTCGAAACTTTGATGAAAATTTGAGGAATTTTCCTTATTTTTCTTTAAAGTTTAACGTTTTGATTTATGTGGTTTTAGTTGTAGAATGTGCTAGATCCTTATAAAAAATTAACGAAAAAAATTTACCATGAAAAACACTTTAAATATCGCAGAGAAAAAAACAATGCAAAATACATCTGCGAGTCACTGTATTTAAATGTTGATTTAGCTTAAATACCAAAATAACTACTAGGTTTTTCGGAGTATTTAAAAATAGCCTCAAATCCTGATGTCACGCTTTCATTGAATTTTCCACCAAGTGGGCAAAAAAATTGTTTCGGAGTATTTCGGAGTAAATCACCTCATGTTTCGGAGTATCCAAAAACATACGAAATTATTTTAGAACTATATTTTACATTGAATTTAGTACAAATGGCCTAATTTTTGCTATTGCAGAATTTCGGAGTAGCCTAAAAGCACACAGAAAATGTTTCAGAATTAAATTTTTATTTTCGGAATATTACGGAAAAGCGAAAAAGCACATAAATCTTTGTAAATAATTGCACTTAAATTTCAACACTAAATAGCATTCAGTACTTGACGTATTTCCCACTTCGCATTTGGAAAAATAAAACCCTGCTATTTGCCAAATCTTCGTCAGTAATAAGGCCCATTACATGCTTGGCAGCTATGTTATTTGGTAAGCAATTTGGCGATTCTGGTAAAATTATCAGTCACAAGTGACCGCTGAGAGAGTTCATATGGCAGCATACCCGCACCGTGCTTATTTGAGAACGACGAAGGAGCTGCAGTAACCAGTAATTCACAGTGTCATCGCGTCAATGACTTATTTTCGGGCCTGAAATTGAAAAAAATGAACTAGACGAAGCATGGTTTCAACAAGACGGAGCCATATGCCCACATCGTGCCCAGTTATGGCTCTATTGTGTGAGAAATTCCCAGCGCTAGTAGTCTTCAGGTTGTGGCTTTTCCAACAAGATCATTCGATTTAACGCCTCTGGATCTCGTTTTTTTTTTGGGGGCTATGTGAAACACGATTCCACGACTTCGGAGCAATTGAAGAACACGATACGTTAAGCTATGGTCGAGTATTAAATTTGCCGAATTGTGTAAAAGAGGCATCGAAAAATACCTCAAAATGTTCAGATCCTGCAAACGGGTCCGTGGAGGACCTTTTAATAATACTGTTTTCTACGAATTATGGCAAATCTCAATATTTATAATAAAATAGGGTAGCATAAACAAATGCGTGCAGAAAACAGCACTCAGACTTCGTACGCCCATTGTATTGTTTTCATTATACCTTTAACATGCTTGAAATATAAACAACTTATGAAGAAATTGAAGCAGATTTTTGGCAATCAAAGAGCTCAGGTGTTCGTCTCTCAACTTATCCAAAATCCTTTTATAACTAATACTTGCGAAGGCGGGGCGAAAACATTAAAAGTATTCCTCGGAGTTTCATCCTCTTCAAGGCAGGTAAGGCAAATTGCGTTTTTATTTAAACCCCGCGATAAAATGTTGCGTTCACCCGGTTCGGGCTAATAATTTTTGTTTTAAATAATTTAAAATTTTTTTTTAAAGAAAACCATATAAAGCCACATTTAAAACCTTGCACAATAATTACAAAAAATCAACATAGTTTAATCAAAATTTCTACGTATTTTTGTATTTTTAGAATATTTAGAAAAATCCGTTGATTTTTGTAATTTTGTTTGATGGTGTTGTGGATTTTTTTCCAACTAAAACAAAATGCCAACATTCGTTATATGTATGGAAGAAAAGGCGTAACACCGTCAACCAGAAAAAATTGCCAAAAATCAACGATATTTTGTAGACAATTCAAACTTGCACTTTATCACAGTATAATTGAACGGGCTACAAAACTGCATACATATGTTTTTATTGAAAATTATAAATAAAAAATTAGTTGTGAAAATTGTTTGAATTGTTTGAATTGTTTTGTCTTTAAATTTGGATTTATATGATTTTTGTTAGACAATGAGCCTTACTTTTATAAAAACAAGTGGTGTATAGATCGCGCGACAAAAATAAACTTCTTCTTATTATTACCCCCAAAAGCTTTTTAATCTTAATCTTAATCTTAATCTTAATCTTAATCTTAATATTAATCTTAATCTTAATCTTAATCTTAATCTTAATTTTAATCTTAATCTTAATCTTAATCCTTAATCTTAATCTTAATCTTAATCTTAATCTTAATATTAATATTAATCTTAATCTTAATCTTAATTTTAATCTTACCTTAATCTTGGTTTTAGTCGT
>JAPVRG010156931.1:0-12339 GCA_029783565.1 Rhagoletis cerasi | reverse complement strand
ATATAGAGATAGAGATAAAGATAAAGATAAATATAAAGATAAAGATAAAGATAAAGACAAAGATAAAGTTACAGATAAAGATACAGATAAAGATAAAAATAAAGATAAAGATGAAGATGAATATGAAGATGAAGACGAAGATGAAGATAAAGATAAAGATAAAGATAAATATAAAGATAAAGATAAACATAAAGATAAAAGCAAAGAAATTCAGACACAGACAAGGCCAAAGACAAAGGAATACATAGATATAGAAAAAGACAAGCACAGATCCATACACAAAGACAAAGACAAAATTTTCTCATAATTAAAGCTCGTTAAAAAAATAAAATAAATATGTATTGCGTATATTAGAAAATATGTACATGTTTATGTATATCGCACATTTCTTTCTTTCTGGAATTTGCTCTATTAAGTTTCACTTCCTCCGCGCGTAGGGACTACACGCACTTGAGTTTTTTTTTTATTAATTTTGATCAAACGCGCGGCTACATGGCGTATGCGTAACATTATTTCCTGCTTCATCCCTTCCTCTGCCAAAGGATTTTCCTTCCATATTAATGTAATGAGCGCAAAACAAACCACCAGTGATAATAGCAGCGATGCTAAAATTACCAATAGCTTTTATTTAATTAAAACTATTTCCTGATCAAAACGGCACAACAAAGATACTTTTAATTCGTCTACCGAAGGATATAAATAGTTTCTGTCATAATTTGAAAAAAAAAAAAAAAATTTCGGGATTCAGTCTGTGTTTAGGTGTGACTAAAATGGGAAAAAACTATGTGTTATTGAATAAATATCAGAGTTATCACATTTTAAAGAATTACCTTTGTTTTACTGTTTGTATACACTATATTTTCCAATAAGATCACAAAGTAACGTTAAAGACCGCATATTTCATTTTGTAGATTTGTCACAAAAATGTATTTTCCAAAAGTTAATATTTTTTATAGTTTCATTGAACCTTTATCTTGAGTAAAATACTTTAGTTAAAAATTTAACTTTGCAGGATTCGCTAAGTCTTCAGTATGTGTGTTGTTATCATATAACTCACGTCCAAAGAATGTAACGTTACGCTACATTTATCTTTAAAGCTACATTTATCTTTAAATGATAGAAAAAAGTGTATGTATATAAAATGTAGCTTCCAAAGTTTAGTATCAGGGTAAATGAAAAAATTTCAGTTTTTTTCATAACGTTTTGGAAATATATACAGAAATATGCGTGCGAATGTAACGTTAAAGACAAAAAATTTGATCATATGTACATAAATAACCGCAATTAAGATTTTTAAAAAAATCAGTTTTTCTCCTCGATTCGTAGAAAAAATCGGGGTCGTTTTTAAAAACAAAACTACAACTTTGGTTTCAGTGACAAAAAAATATTCTTAACAACCATTTGGCCTTAACTTGTTCTATGGTCAGGCATTTCAATTTAATGAATTTACTTTGATTTTCTTTGATATTTTTTAACGTTCCAGAGTAATCTTAAGTACTGTTATCAGAAATGTTTTAGTTAATTTTTTTTTCATATCTGGTGGTCTATTTTCAAAATGTATATCATTGGGGCGTTGTTACATTTTGCAATACTACTACAAACGAATTTCAGAGCCAATGATCTTTTAAGGTTATAATCTAAGTACTTATAAAACGAAACATGCATATAACATACATTCATATGTATTTATTTTGTAAACTCAGAGGTTGTAAAAGGAGCTTAATGCGACGCGGAAGAAAACAGTCATAAGTGAGCCATTTGCTTACTCCTTAACCGCTTAATCATATTAACGTATCGGTGGAATGTCTACACTTGTAATAATAACTTTCTCATCGATATATTCCCTGCAGAAAAAAATTATCAATTGATTAAAATAACTAACTTTCTAGTTAGCTTTTTTGCGGGATTCCGATAAATAACTAACTTCTAACTAGCTACGAAAAAACTAACTTCAAGTTAGTTGTAAAATCGTGCAGGAGTCATGCAGACGTTATCGGGAGTTTGTTTTCTTTACAACTTTCTATCTATTCTATCCTCATTCAAAATTACTTTCAATACACTTTTTTCTGCACTTCGCAGATTCTTTTTCGTATTGAGGACAAATAAAATATGGGTCGAATTTTATATTATCATTTTGATGTTATGTCTGATCGAATTCAAATATGAGACCATCTACAAACATGTAAACAAGTAAGCAAATATGTAAGGTTAAATAAAATAAGTAAATAAATAAAATTATAAAAGATTAAAAAATTCCTTTTTTAAGTGATAATTTATATCCAAAAGTAGTTAGCTACAAGTTAGTTGACTTCTAATGCAGAGGAAACCAGTTCTCACTACTTTGCGGCCATCGCCCTTCAAAAGTAGTTAGTTACGGCCAAAGGAAATAGCTAATAAATAGTTACAACTAGTTGACTGTTAGTTAGATAATAGTTAGCTACAAGCTAGCCCCATTTTCTGCAGGGTTAATACTCGTTATGCCTACATACTTACATAATTATTTATGTATGTGTATAGTTTATTGAACTTCACTAAAATTGCGATAATTATTGTATAACCTCGTGCCGAAGTAAATATTTATGTAAAGCTCTAACTAAATACGAATATGTACATATCTAGAGATCTATAATTGCAGTACTACTACATATAGGCAAGACAGCTTGTTTACTGATTGACAGCAGTAGTTGAGAATAGTTTGCAACTGCGAACTAACAGAATCTAATAAATAAAAGGTAAAAACAGTTCTACTTTATATTACTCATTCACTTCTTCTGATACATATCGCACACCATCTTCAAAAGAGACACAACTCAAAATTTGTAATTTTTAAATAATGCGCTAAAAATGCGCACAGACCTTTTGTTTACCTTTCAACAAAAGCTGTAACAAAATTTTTTTTGTAATTTGTTGAGAAAATCTCATGAAAAGTTTCCCTAGTCCATGTGAATAACATGTGCTTGGAAATAGTTTTTCGTGTTTTATGGCAAACGGGTAATTTTGAGTTGTGCCTCTTTTGCGATATGTAGATTTTAGCGCTTAAAGAGTTGGGCCTAGAAATATTACACAGTTAAGAAATTTATTGGGAAAGCAGTGAGCTCCAGGTTCGATTTCCTGCACTTAATCTACCTTGACATTGGCGAAGCTCTGAATACATATGTATCTACCATTGCATATTATAAAAACCTTTTGTGTTTATGTAGTTTTAATGGATAAGCTAAGGGCGCCAGATTATTTGTACGGAAAATAAGGACTTCGTACATTTTTGAGGGTGAAATTTCAGTATTTTTCTTTAACAAAAACAGCAAAAAACACTTCATATTTAATCAAATAAATTTATTTAAAAAGCAATTTGTCCATTCTTTTCTTCGATGAAATTCAATTCTGGGCTTTGCTATGCCTTAAATTTATATTTTATGAACTTCGACTTTGGTATTTTTAAATAAGCTTACCAAAACTTGCGACGGAATCGGATTGGTTTAAGAGTTCTTCATATTCTACCTTCTTTAAAGAAAACATACAAGGACGGATTTCATGTGGATCGCACCTCGGCATCCAATGGAAAACCACCAAGTGTTATTTCTGGCATGAAAAATCGTTCCACCACACAAATCACTATGTAGATACGAAGTTTTTAAGGTCAGTATATTTGTGTACCTGTTTATGATTGAAAAAATAAAGTACAGGAGGTGAAATAGAAGTACTGTTCTTTCCAAATAAGTACGTCTGGCATGGCAACCTAGAACAAGCATACCGATTTCTTCTTTCAAATTAAGAATTTCGTCAAAAAAATTGCTTGTCATACTTGTTTTCATATTGGTCCAGGGTTGCTATTAATGTGAAAATGCCTAAATCTGACATACATAGAACGTTTCGACATACGAGTACTAAATATTGGTGTCGTTCACAGACATTTGAAACATTTATTTTGGTATATCATAAACATTTTGACGTGCAATGATTTTCTATGGCTTTCGGTGTGGATTAAACCAACAGCAGTGTGTCGATCAACGTATGGACTTCGCTACAGGACAAATTTCGAGAAGGTAATCCAAATCGGTTCACCGCAGTAATTTGGCAGTTTTTAAACCCCAAAAATTAGCTTTTTTATAGATATGTAGATCACCGACAACCATAAAAAGCTTTTGTCCTGCCCGCACTCATATAAAGTCCACAGAAATCCTCCAAAAGCTTTACACGCTATTCCTCCATGGAAACCTTAGAAAAGCTTCACTTTTTGAAAACATTTATAGATAAACGCAAAAATCTCGATTGATTGAATTATTGTAGAGCTCTGATATCTGCACAATTTAATGCAAGCTTGAACTGCTTTAACTTTGAATAAGGTTAAATCTATGACTAAATTAATTATTGGCGAAATTCACCACACTTTCGCAAAAGCAGTTCAATAAAATATGATAAACATTTTTTATTTTTTCTTACTTGCAATTGTTGGTGTGAAATTAATCAAGAAATTTAAATCAGTCATATATAATAACTGATTACATTTGACTGATATCATTTAATGCACGTATAAGTACTTCATATCGATAAGCTCATCGAACTTCCGCTAGTATTAATTGCTTTGTGGTCGGATGTTTGATATGTGAGCAATTGTTATTGTTGTACTGATAAACGGTAAGGAAGCGGTCGGAAGGAAAAGTAACTAGCCACAAAATAAATAAATAAATATTTGAACATATACCTAACTGCGGTCACTATGGCAAGGAAAGAAATGTATAAAACATTGTCACTAACTATTCACACATACTTAAATTTGTGGCAGCAATATGAAAATTATCAAAATGATTGTCGCTTAAGCTCATAAGCCACTGAATAGTGAGTAATTGGTAAAAAAGTGTTTGATTAAGTACTTAAGTGTATACCTTAACAAAATAATTAGTTATTACGCTCAGAAAAGCTGACACGGACTAAAAATAACAACACTTCAGATAAAATTTTTCGTTTATCGTTCTTAAACTTTTTGGAATCATACGGTATTAAATACGTACATGCAACGTACATGTGTACATATTATATACACTATCATTCAATATCCAAGTATAATTTTCAGTCTAGGAACAAATTTTTGAGCTAAGAATTTCATATTCATACCGTATAAGAATTTCCGTAATTATATTGCAGTTCTTTGGTGATCAAAACTGTTGATTTGGGTTTGATTTAATCATAAAATTCTTGCCTTTATTTTGCGAGTGCACTCAAAGTACTTTATAAAATTACTGCAGTGCCCATTCAAAACGAACACAAAGACAATATTACAGCAAAAACTCAATTATCTCTGAGTATGTATGTACTATATTGATAGCCACAGGTGCAATGTTATCCAAAATTTCAATCGAACAGCAATTAAATATTGTGTTCATATACATTTTTTCATTTACATACATAGCTTTTATCTTATCAATTTACAGACTTATCGTCGCAAAAAATTTTTATACAAATAATTTTCAATTGACATTGACCACACTAACCCAACTGTTGGCTATGTACAAGCAGTCAACAGCCAACAATCGTCTTAAAAGCAATCCAGCCAAGCCAAGTATATACACATGCATATACATATGCACATATGTAAGTCTGGCAGACGATTGAATCTTTACAGCTGACCACTAAGCTAGCAAGGTTATTGCCGTCAGGACCTGTTGTGTTGCCAACCAGAAGAAAAAAAAACGCACTTACAAGCCTACATAGTACATATGCATACATATGTATTTATTATAGTAGCATTGTTTAAATACTTGTATCCAGATACATACTTACATACAAATGTAAATGTAAATGTATGTATAATCACCACTTCAGGCGATTTCATAGCCAACGAAATTTCAATGACTGACGTGCTGTGTAGATAAAACTTTTGATTTTCCACTTTTGCGTTTAGTGATTTGACTTTCGATTTCTTGAGTTTTGATGGACGTTGGACGGAGCTCTTGGTACGTGTCCTAACATTTTGCAAATTTTATTGTGGTGGGTTGAAGTCCATATCGTTACCTTAGTATAGAAAGGCCCTAACTGATTTTCATTTGGAATTCAGATTCATCCAAAAGCGGTCAGATAACTCATAATCCATCTAATAGTATAAGAAAAACAAATACTACAGCGCTACATTAAATATTGTGTTTAAAAAAATCAGCGTTTCGACGAAATTTGGATCTGGAAAACTCTACTTTTTATTAAACTTTCAAACTGTATTTGAGTTAGGGCTTTTGTGAGTTAGGGCCTTTCTATATTAAGGTAACGATATATCAAATTTAGATACATCCATAACTAGGTACATACAGGTGCAAAAATAGATATAAGGGCAAATCTTCCGAACCGTTAAAAAACGTAAATTTTTTAATTAAACGCGCAAAAATAAATTATATGTGAATCAAATTGTTTGAGATCTATTAAGGAAACAATAAATGCTTGAGTGATTCATTTTCCCTAAATTCTAAAATAGTTATAAGCACAAAACGGTAATATTCTCAAAACCTTAAAGTTCGTGATATGTCTAGATGGCGTAGTTTTTGTCCGATTTCAAATATTTTCAAACCGGTGGAGTGGGTTTCGAGGTACACATATTTGACTAGGTGGGCGGTGCCACGCCCAATTTCCGAACATTTTACAAAAAACTAATTTTCGCTTAAGATCCGTTGCAAATATAATTTTTAAGCAAAAGTTCTGAAAGTCCTTTATATACACGCGTAAATTAATGGCCGTATTTTATGTATTTAACATTTTCAAATAACTATATTATGAATATTACATACCGATCACGAATGTTATGTCTTAGTCTGTCAGTATGCCATTAAGAAAAGGAAATTCGAAGCCATTCACGTAAAGACATATCCAGACGATATTTGTAACATTTTCTTTATTTTATTCCTTTATATGTAAGCAATATGTTTATAAAGAAATAATGACAATTATTGGCCTTATTCATAAAAAATAAAATAGATTTATAAAGCTTCATAAATTGACGTTTTGATACATTTCTCCATTTATAAACCTTTTAAAGCTATTGGCCCGTAGTTATAGTTAAAATAAAGTCGACTCTAAAGTTAAAAGCAGCTTTTTGAAATAATTTTCAATGGGATATCTGTCATAAAAAGCTGCTTTTAACTTTATAGTCGAATTTATGTTGACTATAACTACGGGCCAATAAAAAGAAAATTGCCCTTATTAAATTATTTAAAAAATTAGCTTTTTTATCTGTAAAGATACGATGCGCACTAGTCAACGTAACCTTTACCGCCCGCCAGATGGCCCTCACACTAACCGAGGGAGTGAGAGAGGTGTCATATCAAAAAACCAGCTGACCTAACTTTCCTGTTTTCACGACGTTGCTAGCTTCCGTACTAGTAGATATCCTCTTTAGGGTATGGCAATCATCACACCCTTCTTATGAATTGTTGCGCGGTGATTTAACGGAGAATGAGTCCGTCATAAACTCACGTACGTTCAGCTACAAGCAACTCGGTGAGGCGACGTCTTCTTACCAGTAAGCAAACGGTCATCTGCTATTCAGCAAGCGGCTAGAAATCAACCGAGTATTGCATTAAAAATCTGCCGCGCTTGGAACCCGCCATGTAAAAGCATAGTTTCAATGAAGATCCACCTGCGTCCCTTTGCAATTGAGAACCCACGCCAAGCAGCGCGATGAAAGTCCGATGTTGGAAAGCTGCAATCAGTGGACGGAACTCAGACCAATGTTTGGGGACGAAGCTCATGTTCTTCCAGTCGACCAAGATAAGAAAGCCAATATAGACGATGGAATACCGCCTGTAAGCGATTCAAACCTGGCGGTGAAGAGCTAATAAGGCGAATGTACCAGATTTAAAGCAGAATTTAGTTTGATGAATACATACCCGAAGATTTTAATCTCAGTCTATTTTGCCCAATCTACAAGAAGCTCCCTTTTTTCACTTTATTTGCGTTAGTGGCCGCTCTTCTATTTATGCTATTTTGAGAAGGCTCGTCCCGTGGTAAATGGTGCAAACAGCAGGATCGCCATGCGATGATACTGTATGAAAGACTGAAGCCTTTCATAAACCAGCTGATTGGGCCTTATCAGTGAAGCTTCAGACCTGCAAATCCACCATTGACTAGATTTTAACAGTTCATCAAGTTCTGGAAAGGACCTTTGGATAAGAAAATTGGAATCCCCACATTTTCGTTAGTTTTGAAGCCCCACTTGGCAGCACGAACAGAAGCTGGCTCTACCTCGCCATGTCTAAATTTGGGATTCTTTCGAAACTAATGCGACAGTATACACAGAGCTTTTGACTACATTATTTAACTCCATCCAAAGGGAAGGATCTCTACACTCCGAACACTCAGAACAAAAGAAGTTTTAGGCAGGATGGCTCACTTTCACACTCATAATCGCAGCGGCATCACATAGAGCAAAATCACAAGGCTGATGGTGTATGCATTCACCTTGAAATTTTCAGCCTATAGAAGGAGACGTAAGAGGTTAGTCGAGAAGTGAATGAAAACAAGACAAAGTGCTTACTGGCAACAAACAAAGAGTTTACTGCGGTAAAAATGTTTAAATTATGTATGATTTTGTGTATTTGGATTTCATCATTAACGTCGCCAATAAGGCCAGCCTGGAGATCAAGCGAAGTTTGCATAGCTCTTGCCAGCAGGTGCTACTTTAGGCTCGGTAGGCAATTGAAAAGCGGAGACTTTTCTCGACGCCCTTTATTATGGCGCAGAAACACGGACTGCGTTGAGCAAAGATGAAAAGGCGTTTCGAGGCATCTATTCTACGCAAGATCTATTGCGTTGGCCTGGGCATGCCGAACGAATGGACGATAACGCTTCGGCGAAAAGATACTTCGAATCGGTACCCATGCGTGAAAGAGAAGAAATTGGCGAAGTTTTTTTTTGTTTTCGAGTTAGACAAAGGAATATGGTTTATAAAATCTTACTATTTAAAAAATGGCTAACTGGGTATAAGCATTTCTACACGTACAAAATTCAATTTCTTCCTCACCCTCTACAACACTCGCTCTCCTATCTATCTCCATATACAGCTATCGGCAACCGACTAACAAGCCTTTAGACGAAACAGCTTCTGCCGCGTAGAAAGTGAAATGCGCCAACACCAACAAAATAATAACAACAACAACAAAAAAATACGTCGAATAAAACTATCAGCAACATCTACAACATGTAGCAATTGCTACTGAAAAACCGGCAATAGCAGCAGTTACAGCAACAACAACAAAATGTCATTAATGAAATTAACCTTCATACCGCCCTCGCCGCCAAAGCGTTGCGTGCGTGCGCGCATAACAACAACAATATAAAACAAACAAAACAGAAACTGTGCTGTGCACCAATCTCGCATTGCCACAATTTAAGTAGATGCTGCTGCAGTTACCACTGAAGCGCTGGCCCTGAACGGCGTACTCATCTCACCAGCTCACCCAGTTGGTTGCCCGTGTCGCTTCTGCTGCTGCCCAAGGTGCTGGGAAAGTAGAAAACTCGTTGTAGACTGGTTGGCTTGTTGACTGGCTGGCTTGTTGACTGGCTGGCTGACTGTCGATATGAACGGTCACTATAACTGTCACAGCGCCTACAACCTATGCACTCCTGTTGTTATTGCCAATAGATGCTACCACCGCGTTTGGCTTTGTTTTTACGATTTCCTTGCGAACAATTTTCCAGTTTTGCTTTTTTTTTTTGTGAATACCAACACGCGAACTAGTTCACCCAGCTCAGAGTTAGTTGCATACATTTTCTGCATTTATGAGCGCATCCAGCAAATAACTTACGATATTACTGAGATTTTTTCTACTTTTAGGTGCATTACGCTCGCACATGCCAGTAGCGAGTGTGTGTGAGTGTGCATAATGGATGTGCGCATACTTTATCATAAATGCATTTGCTGCTACTGTTGCTGCTACCTTTCTCGCGGCGCAGCGCACTGTGGCGGGATGAGGAATTTTTTTCTTCATTTTCTTCGGCAGCAGCAGCCGCAATGACTGCTGCGAAATTAATGTGCAATTTTGATTGTGGGAATAAATTTGCGATGCGACAGAAGCAGCAACAACAAAAATGGCATTAGTAATTGCGGTACAATGCCAACCGCACAGTGATTTGTTGGCCACAGCGAAAAGGGCAGCGGGCATTGCCAAGCAACAATTTAAAGCAGTGCTGTTGATTATTACATGCAATTGCAATAAAGACGAAACAGCAGAAATGTAGTGACACATGCACACACACACATAGATTCGTATACAAACACTCACTCACTGGTAGACGTTTATATTTTGTGAAAATGATTTCTAAGACTTTTGATGGGGTGGTTGCCTCTTTGACTTCCACACTGTGGTTGCAGCAAGCCACCCGTCCGTACATGCAGTTGTGTGGTTGTCTTACACCAACCAAAGCCCATTTGTTAGTGAATTATGCGCATTTCAATATCTCGCATCACTTTCGCAAGTGCCGCTGGCCACAATTCGCATGTTGTTTCCCCTCCCGCATCGATACCTGCGATACGCAACGCATTTCATTACATTTGTCATTTCTTAATTAGTACATTTCCTTTCGTTGGCAATCGTCATAACTGAAAAGCGAAAGTAACACTGAAATAATTTCCATTTCATCTCCACGCTTTGGGAATCTTGCACTCACATACAAAGGTACATTGCGAAAATGCATATCAGAAAAGTTATTATTTGTGCTGAGAATAATTGTAGCCGCACAAAAAAGGTCGATACAAACAGTGATACATTCACCCGCAATTACGTCAGTCTTGAAGTAGAAGTGAAGAATTCTCTGGAGAAACGTCCCTTTATGCGCAAGGTTGACGCTTAAGCATCAATACTGTTTCAGTCACTGTTTAACTGAGAAAAATGGTCAGAATATATTGGCTGTATTACTGTATTCGAAAATAAGCAAAAGACCAGGGACCAAAAAGAACTGTTATCTCGAATTTACAAATTGAAAACGTTGCCCGAATTCTGAAATTAAGAGAAAAGGTTGTTTCATAACAGTTATTAAATGGTAAATATTTTTTTTTCGCCGATAAGAGTTACAACCCAACGTTTATTTTTTACGTTGCTTGATAACAGTTATTCCCCAACGTATATTTTTCACCTTGTCTGATAAACGTTGTAAGATAAGGATATTGATAAAGATGCAGATGCAGATGGAGAAGAACATCAAGATGATGAAATTAAAAGTGAGGGAGTGTAATAACTCTTATCAGACAACGTAAAAAATAAACGTTGGGTTATAACTCTTATCCGCGAAATTAAAAATATTTCTCATCTAATAACTGTTATGGAGCAACGTTTTAGCGATACAACTTATAACTGTTATGTCCCTGCAAAACACTCCTTACTTTTTTCGATAGCAAAAATATTTCCATAAATAGTTATTTGGAAAATTTTGCGCATTTTGCATTATCACAAAATTCTTGTTGGTATTTTACCTTTATAGCTCATTTGCATTTACCACGTTGGATGTTCATCGTGGAGGAAACATCAAAATTAAATACTTTAAATTGCTGTTCACTTTCGTTTCAAGTGTGCACTAAAAGTGAACCATGAAACGTATCGCATCCCTTCCAACTCTTGACTAAACATTCGTTCACTGTGCGGATGTTTGATCCAGAGTAACGGCAAAGTGAAAAATCTTTATTACTCGTTAATCTTTTATCTTTCACTATTTTTTTTTCGTTCATATGAAATTGTGTGAAATTTATTTTTTGCATTGAATCGGACGTGGCTGCTACAACGTCGTTCATGTGGCAAGACAAGCACATGGAACTGTACCTTTAAGCATACCATCAACACGAGAGCCAATCCAATGAGATTATCCCACTTTCCTGTTTCCAACTGCTACACAAGTATTTTCAAAGTTCCGCGTCTTTCTCCTCTTAAGGAACCCTATATCGGCTTTATGGTATAAGCCACTTATTCGTTGATGGCAGAATACAACGACGGTATATCGTGGTGATTAAGTTGGCATCCAAATTATTCGTAAACATGATTACTTATAGTTTATCGAATACCGGCACGCCTTATTATGCTTGCCATCCAAACGGAAGACTCGTCTGTGAAAACCAGTTGGGTCTTAAAGTATGTTTACATATAAATATAATCTCAATCAAAGCTCGTTCGTTAATCATCCCGTTTACACAGTCAAATCTCGGATAACTAGCTGTCAAATTTGTTGTGCTTGTTTTTTTCACAACTCAAGGAAAAGTTTAATTTCTTCTCTTTGACACTGTGATTACTTTTTTCTGTTAAATTAAGCACTTTAAGCATATTTTAGCTTAGTATTTTATTATAAATACGTTTAAAACCCTATTTTTCTTGC
>JAPVRG010156886.1:0-11530 GCA_029783565.1 Rhagoletis cerasi | reverse complement strand
AATGAGTAGGCCTTTCTAGGAAAGGTAGGAATTAGCTCTACACATAACTCATCAATACACGATCTAAAGGTTTTAAAGGCATTTACTGTATTCAAATTAGTGAGAAATTCAGCCCAATTATAGTCCATTAAACGCGAGTTCAAAAGATCGCGTTCAAACGATGGCCTGCAACTATCAACTGGAACAGTGGAGAATTCATATGATTGTAAGCTTAACACTAGGGGAATGTGGTGAACATTACCAATGGATATAGGCGAGTCACATTCAACCAAATGATAGCTCAAATTATTGCTTAAAAATATTAAATCTAAAAGACGGTTAAGCTTGTTAAAATAACTATTGATTTGAGGTAGACCAATGCTTAGAAGACTATCAATCCAGTAGAGATCGCACTCGGGTGCTTTGGTTAGGGTTATACAAGGATTAGAGACATGATTCCCTCAAGAGGACCATCGATATTTACATACAACGCAATAATGCACATAATATATATTTGCAGTACAGGAACAAACCAAATGTTGCCATTTCTACGCAGGGTTGACATTTTTGACATTTACTTGCAGCATGTGTAAAAATTTACTGTCTTTGACAGTAGCCTTGCAAGTAGCTCTGCAAGTTCGAAAATGTAAGTATGTTAGTAAAAAAATGTGAATGTATTGAGTTTTTCGGCCAGCCAGTTATAAAGAATTATTGGGTAAAAATTTTAGAGAATTTTGTGGGGAAAAATTTTAATAAGCGTAGGGAAAAGTAGGGATTTTTTTTTTGGTGGGTGGGGATTTTCCAAAAAAGTATGTACCATCACTGATATAGATACATTAGGAAGAGGCTCAGAATCTATACAAACGCGAGGATAGTAGTGCATGCAATTACCAATTAGATCGATTTACGCGCCAAATAAAAGTCAGCTGTCACAAAAACTTGTAACTTCTTACTACATAGTATTGCTTTTTCGTACTTGCATGTTTCTCTCACTGAGAGCAAATTTTGGCTTATTCTCTGAAATTTGGTTACTGGCAAGTTACTGGATATTTTTTGCTGGAGAATACGAAAACACAACTATTGTATTTAAAGACTTCTGCTGGACCGATTTGAAAATAGCATCAAAAATCTCATTATTTTGATTCCGTTGATAAATTGTTTAAACATTTTTATGCAGGCCTTTTAAGCTATCATCTGAGGTGATCTTTTGGAAAAGTTTTTATTAAAAAAAACCCCGATTTTTGGAGGTATTTTCTTTTTTTTGTATGGAGAGTGATGCAGCCTAATGCACATACATACACACATATGTAATATGCTAATTTGTACAGTTGTGATCGTTATTAAATGAACAAACAATACAATTCAAATTCTAAATGCAAAACAAAAACACGCCATTCTCAATCAAAAAAAGAGAAGTGAGGCTCAAAATCTGTATCTTAAGTATTCATAATTGTGAACTCGATTCTTGTGTTCATGTGCAAATGCATACAAATTTATAATTTTTTTTTAACATTAAAGTATATATGCATGTATTTGTTATTGGACACCATGAAGAGCTTGCAGAAAAGTTTATACTCGTAAACTAGCGCCGTCTGCACTTTATAGTGAGTAAATAAAGGATTTGATAGGCCAAGAGATATACATACATAAATGTGTAAGCATACATACATACATATGTATATATGGAGCAATAACCACGTGTAAATACTTGTATGAATTCGCTCCCACGACAGTCGGGTCTACATAACCGGAACGACCCAGATTCATATCTGGCCAAGGAATGTCACTCCCGTATCATTTCCCAAAAACTATTTGGGGAATTTATATGCCGTTACAACACATTTGTATGAATTTGTTACCAAATGAAAATCGTTACGAGAAATTCAATGAAGCCAAATCAGCGTTTCCCAAACTGTGGTATGAAGGCCAGTTGGACGGAGCTGCAAAGGAAGGAGACGTTCCTAACGTGGTTCATCCTACTACCTACAGCCTTTAGAGTATTTTAAGACGCGTTGTTTAGGCTCTAATTTATACGGAACAAACTATTGTCTGTAGTCATAGAATCGCAGCAGTTTTATTCGAAATCAACTTTTAGAATATGGGAATCACAGTCATCCAAGGAATTATTACCTCATTGGTTTTACGATTAGAGATTAAATATTCTTATTTTCAGTGAATTGTCGTCAATGGCCATGGTTTAATTTTAATGTTATTAGCACAAATACGACAGTTCAGTGGTGGATCTTTGGACTATTAGTTATCATTTTTAGCGGTTGCATTCCGAAATCCAGAAGTTCAAAATGCAGACCTATCAAAATACATACCAAATTTAAAAATACAGGCGAATCAAAATATAGACAAATCACAATACATACAAATCAAAATATGGACAGTGATACCGAAAAAAATTAATAAAAAAACCTGCTTTCTGTACTGTTGCATGTGACCCATTTTCATTCATAAACCTTCTTAAAATTTTTAATTACGCCTGCGAGTTCGAGAAATTTCTCAAAGGAAACTTCGTCGTTGCTACTAATTAACTTTCAAATCATTAAGCTTTGCATCAAATAACATTTCCGTGCTTCCTCTTGTTATTTCGTATATCCTGCTAAGGTTGGTGTATATTGGTTTCGGCGTTATGCTATCTTCAGTCATTTTTGGGTCTGCCGTTTGACGTCCGTTGACCTGTATTTATCTTAATTCTTAATTACCGGGCAGCGGTGTCAAACATTTTCCGTATGAGAAAATGGTAAATTTAAGCCTGCCATATGTGTATGGGAACCTGAGAGTGAATGGGCTGGGCGTGTTTTGTTTACGTAGGTTTAGTTAGGTTCTACCTACTCTTATGCAAGTTTTTGCGTTGGCTCTGGAATAAAAAATAGCACGATTTTCTAAGCCAAAATTTCGACAGCGTCACATTTTTTATAAGAAATAATATATGTAATAATATATGTATAGTGAAAAATTTTAATTTAAATTAAAAAAAAACGACATAGAAAAAGATAAAAACAGCGATAATAAAACCAAATAGCGACAAAAACAAAATAAACTATTGCAATAAGAGCCGCCTGCGTACTGTGAGCGAAAAGAAATGCATACGTGACCGCCATGACAACCGCTATGGCGCTTTTGCCGGCAAAACTGTAATTCATCACACCATAAACAAAAATCCATACATACATACATACTGTATGTACATACAGTGGCTCCCAGAAGTATTTTTCATTGATTTGTCTTACGATATTTAAACTGGTTTTCATGGTAAATTTTTTTCGTTACTATTGCCATTCTACAACTAAAACCATGTAAATCAAAACATCAAACTTTGAAGAAACATAAGGAAAATTCATAAAATTTTCATCAAAATTTCGAGCTTTTTAATCAGATTTTCAACAAATAATTCGAGTATGCAGCCTTAAAGTCCATTGAATTTTAGTATAATAAAGTGAAAATTTAAAGTCGCTAAAAAATCCCGTAGGTTTTTGATAATGTTTTTTGCTGACCGTATTGAGCATTTCTTCCATATAGCGAATTTTTTTGTACCGAAGAAAATGCTCAACTACGTCAGCAAAAAAAAATATCAAAAATCAACGGGATTCAATCGAATTTTTTGTTGAAAATCTAATTAAAAAGTTTGAAATTGTGGTTAAAATTTGCTGAATTTTCTTTATTTTTCTCCAAAGTTTGAAGTTTTGATTACATGATTTTAGTTGAATAATGAGCTATATTTTTATAAACAATTAACGAAAAAAATGTACCATGAAAAACATTTTAAATATCGTAAGACAAATCAATGCAAAATATTTCTGGGAGTCACCGTATGTACAGGTGTACATATCGATTGTCCTCTGCAATAAAGACACAACTCAAAACTCAAAACAAAAAACCCCTACTACCAATAGGTGTCTCATGTCTCTAATCCTTGTCTAATCCATGTCTTATCCTTACTACTTACTTTAGTAATCCTTAATACTTACTTTAATGAGGATTAGACAGGAATTAAACAAGGATTAGAGGCATGAGACACTTACAAGTAGTGTTTTTTTTTTAGTTTTGAATTGGGTCGTTATTGTAGAGGACCATCGATATGTACCAATTGAAAAATCAACAATCAGTAAATTTATGCTTTTGAATATTCGTACATAAACACATATTTATGCAGCATGATTGCTTTAACAGAAGACTGTTGGTATCAAAACCGTTTATTTAATAAACTTTATTATCAAGATTGAATTCAGTTATCAGTTCATATTTTAAAACATATTTTAGGGTGGTGATAAGAATATGCAAGTAAAATCGATTTTCTGCACATGATATATACATAATTACAAATCATAATTTTTATCTAAATTCCATTGCATATGTATATCAAGTCGCAAGTAATAAATCAAATATATTTACAAACGTGTTTAAACTTTAATACTTCCGATAATCGCGGAAATAATGTATGTATTAGCAAACTAATTTAGCGTGACCTTGAACTAAAAGCTCACCATACTTTTCCAAGAAAGTCAACTGCATGTTGCCAAGAATGTGCATTTGTTAAATTTTCTCATTTATTTTTATTTTTTTCTTATTACATAAGAACTCACCGTCTGCGTGGGTTTTTCTGTGTACATGTAAAGAGAATAGCATTAACATTCATGCGTGGAAGTATTGAATCGTTATTAACAAAATCGTACTGATAATACAATCTCTTCCAATGGCGCATGTCGAAACCGGCACTTGGCTTCTTAACTTTTTAGCAATTTAATTAATAGTGAAACCTAACCTAATGAATTTAGCAACACTTCTGTGTCCAACATACACATACTATGTACATATAATATTTGCTGCAAATCTTTTGCCATTCAAATATCATGCAATGCGAAATTTCGACAGATATGGCATTCAAGGGTACATTTAGCTGTTTAAGTTTATGTGCATCTATTATACAACATCATTGTATAATTTCGCACGTTTATCTATAAGTGATATCTTATTGATAACAATGAATTTCTAACTTACCCCATGCGATTACGGTGTTGACATAGAACAGCAGTGCATAGAATATTCCACGTTGAAGATTCAGCATCTTGTATATTCCTAGAGCAGGTGATTACTTAAAAGAAGTTTTAGGTGCAGTGTTGTTACTTCTATTAGCATATAATTTGCACTTGTAATTCAGTTCATATATTTCGTTGATATTGCTTTTCGTTTAGGGACGTTTAGGATCACTATCTTCTGATTATACACTGCACGGTTAAAATATCAGGCAAGGCACAATGTGCCTTGGTATCAGGTGAAGTTAATTAACCGTAGGGAGACCGATTGATTTTGTGTAAGGAAGGTGAAACGAGCGAAGGATATTTTTTGTCAATGTGTCCGAGTTTTCTTTTTATATATTTGCGATAATGCAATCACTCGCGACACTTTCAGAAGTTGAAAACTTATGTTTTCGTCTTGACGTCTTGACAAATTATAACTCACTGTCACATTTAACAGCGGAATCTGACATTTTGTTCCTTTTTTAAATACAGGGTGTAGACTGTGATGAAATATAGTTATTGCCGTATCTAATAAGTTTTTTAGTTTTCAATTGAAGTTGCCACATATTATTTTGAGTAGTAACAACGGTTTTTAATGTTGAGGGACTGAACCAATCAGTAGAAGTTCTATGGTGAAAGATCTTTTTGCTCTGGTGAGAAAATTTTACATTTCTGCTGTGCCAATTCATTTATATGAAGTAAAATTGTATTAACTTAGATTTATAGCGATTTTGTTTTGCAAGCACATTAATCAGTAAAAGAAGAAAATATGTACATGTGATCTAGTTTTCTTTAAATATCTTCTCATTTTCATCTGTCGACTTCAATATTTACTATACTTGTTCTTGTACTTATGTTTGTAAATTTTATTTATTTATGTAACACTCCTGCTCACACTACATCAAGCAACTGGAGTTTACCTATGAAAATACAACTAAAAAGTTCCTACAATCAATATTTTGTACAACTTTACGTTTTAAGAATCAGTTTGTGGTTCTTGCCATATATATATTATATAGCCTTTTATTCCAAAAGTTCTATGGTGAAACCACTTTTTACTATGGTGAGAAAATATTATATTTCAGCTCTGTCAATTCGTAACTTTTTACTGCTGGAAATTATTGATACTTACTTTGATGCAGAAGCTAGACAATTAAAATGCAGCAATGCACAACAAATATTTGCCTTTTCAGATTTCAATTCTTGTAGAGCTGAAAGCCATGGATTTATAAGACGTTCAGCAATAACATCTAAATACAAAAAGATATCAAGACCGTTGCTCTGAAATTTTTCTCTAGCCCTGCCTTAAGCACTCTCGCAATCCATTTATATTACATACATACGTATATGCATATGTGCACATATGTATACCTTTGAACTTTTCTGTCAATATCTACACCTACATATGTACTCGGTATTTCAATAATAATAACGACCGAATCGGATATATATTCGCTTATATTTTATTATAAATACATTTAATTCACTTTGAAATTTGCTACAAAAAGATAAAAATTTAATTAAAAATGTTTAATTAGATTATTTTTTAAAAATACTTTACAAAATACTATACATACAAATAAAGCAAGTAAACTTGAAACGATACCACGCATTCGTAATCCTTTCAATATTTAAAACAAGGGCACATCTCGCTTCGTTAATTGTACCTACGACTGACTGTGTGCGCTATCGGAATAAGAAACAAGTTCAAATTGAAACATTTGTGGTTTCCGAACATCATCCCTAACTATAGGATTTCGTGGGGTGTAATGTTAAGTATATATATATATGCATTCCAATTTATTTGTTTTATGTACCAACTTATCTTTAACGCATTGTCTTTATTGATGCTCGGTTATTGTACTTTATGACCTGAAACAGAATAAAATTATGTATAATATTTAACAGAGACCATCGATTTATATACAGATCATTTAACAATAATAAACTATGGTATTTATATGAAACAATACAACATAAAATACTAAAAAAAAAACCAGAAGCTAAAAATAGTATTAAAAAAGAATGTATTAAACTGACTACAATTATTTGTTATAATAAATAAAACCTTTCTTAAATTAACCTATTGTGCATTAGCGCATGTGTATAAATTGTGTTGATGTGTTGTGCAAATTTCGAAAATGGTTATCCAAACAAGACCCCTATTCTAAATCGACGAAGTTACCAGTGAAATATGCCTTTACATAATTTCAATTAGGTCCTTAAGGCCGTGTCGCCCGATTGGTGAATTTGTACAGATTTGTACATTAAAATTTCATGAGTTCAACTCAATAAAAAAAATTTCCAAGTACCACTATGCAACTGTCAATATGTACAATTTTGTACAAATGCACCAATCGTGTGACTTCGCATTTACACTTGTGAATATTCGCTCAGTAATACAAACATGTCCTTTGTATGTATGTATGTTAGACCTTACATATAAAATTTAATTACTTATAAATTACAAATGTTTATACTTAGAGTAAGTTTTAATGCATGTCAAAATGTATATGTAGTATGTATATGGGTGTATGTATGGACGCAGTCGACAATGTATCATGATTACAGTTGTATAATTGCTTAAGACAAAAAAGCTTGCGCCTATCATTCACATTGAATAACTAAAAAACCATACTCTGTTCCTATTTGCTATTACTTTAGCACCGTACTACAAATACTTTTTTATCTACAGATTTTAATTTATTTCCTTTCTTCGTATCCCACATGGTGCATCAGTGAGTTTACGGTGAAAAACGTTTCTGTACTTAATGTGCAAAATTAAAACGTGACACTGTTTTATGACAAATCCAACGCACAGCTTGTCTCAGACGCGTCGAAATCCATGTGAAGACTGCACCTGCATGCCTAAGCTTCGATGCATAATGCTTTATGTGATCTGTGCAAGGTAGTTAAGGAAATAGTTTGATTTTGAAAAATATACAAAAATATTTAGTCGGAAATCGATAATTCGAAACATAAACAGCAGATATAAAAAAAGCGCACGTCATTGAAAGCTACTAATTTTTCGTGGGATATGGTGTCAGCTTTCGATTTATCTATTTCGACCGTAATTTTGTTAAGAAAATATATTTAAAAAAGGATATAATAATGTCCACGGCTGATGCCCTCCATTGATGTAAGTGACATATGTAAAACCATCCTTCCCTTTTCCCCGTATATTATAATAATATGGAAGGAAGGAATGCAGGTGAAATCTGGAAGATATTCAGAATTTTTGTTATATTAAATAGCAGCATGAATGAGGTATACAAGTAAATTTTATGAAAATAAATTTTTATTTCATTCTACTGCAAGTATGGAAAATCTTTAGTTATTGGTTGTTGTAGTTACCGCCGTTTTTCATAAAATAGTATGGCAGGTTGGTTTGTGGTTAGCACATGTAGAAAAATGGCTTTGACCGAATGCCGTTCGACGGTCGTTAAGTGATTCAATAGCGAGTCCAACAATAATGAGCCAATCCCGTTTCGCCGATGCTTTCGATGCACCCCTAATGATAGTATATACCCGATATCAGCTGTACGACCCATCGAATCCGGTAAAATACCTTTATCCTAGGATTAAATACATAAATACGATGAGCTTCGTTGCACCATTATAAAATATAGTACAATAGATATAATTTAACGTATTATTTATTGTCTGCATAGCAAATAAATATGTATGTAGTTTACCTCTTTGTTTAGATTTCTATATGGTTTAATTTCAGCTACTATCAAACCGATTATGGCCAGATTGTAAACAGCAGCTAGCGCAAAGAACCGAGAACTCGAAGTAATATCTTCGTACCATGACAGCGGATAATCGATGGGAAACCAATCCTGACACAATGTTCTCACCTAAATTTAGACGAAAATATATACAATTCTGTTAATAAATATATATGATTCAACACAAGTAGAATGTGTTTATAAAAACCTCAGTTAAGTCATCTGGTACTAAAAATCTCAACTGCACATCAGTGATGGAACACAGCGGTACATGATGTTCGGTGTCAGCTCGGCTGACACTTGACTGAGGCAGGTTGTGTTTGTTATACCTGAAACGTATGTAAATTAAAAAAGAAGCAAACAAAATTTAAATTAATTAGTTGGTTACAGTGCCCCATAAGAACAAAATATGTAAAAAATAAAATGACTCGAAATTAATAAAGTGGTGGGGATTAAAAATACATCCTGCATGCTTCCCTGAGTATATGTACATACATACAAACCGTTAATTACCTATAAGTCCAATAGCTACGTTAATAACTACATATCGTTACCTTAATATAGAAAGGTCCTAACTCACAAAAGCCCTAACTCAAATACAGTGTGAAAGTTTAATAAAAAGTAGAGTTCTCCACTTACAAATTTCGTCGAAACGCTGTCTTTTTTAAACGTAATATTTAATCTAGTACTGTAGTATTTGTTTTCCCTATACTATTAGATGGATTGTGAGTTATCTGACAGCTTTTGGATGAATCTGAATTCCAATGAAAATGAGTCAGGGCCTTTCTATATTAAGGTAACGATATATGCATCTGTATTTGTAATTTTTTTTATTTACACCTAAGTTACAAAAAAGGAAGAGTTAATAGCCGCTGAAATAAAATTAGCAATCTCTTTTTCATCACTATCCATCACATAGCATACAAATCTACGCACAAATGGACGAAAGCATGATGTATGGTCGCATGTAAGCAAGACTGAAGATACTTATGTTCCAGCTTTTGATTTTTGTACAATTTGAATTGTATAACTAGTTAATTTAACAAACCACAAATAATCAGTATGCCCAGCAGTCTGCTAAATCTCGGAAACCTGCAAACCAATTTGCGAGGCGTTGAAAATGAATGTGGTTTTATTCAGTAAATTTGAAATGTGTGGTTATTACATTATGGTATGTATGGATGTATGTACGTGACATTTGCCCGTCTCAACGCGTTTTACTTGCGACCAAGGCACAATCACACATACAAATGTATATACATATTGTAAGGTGATCACTAAATTGGTTTGCTTTGCATAAATTACTATTAACTTTTAGAAGGCGAAATAAATTAAATTGCTAATCAATCAATTAGTATGCATATACCAACCCAGATACCTTATCATCAATCAGAAATGTACACGCATTGATCCCTACACTCACCAAGTGAAATGTGCCATGGAGTTACATGTAGTCATATCAGTTGCCCACTCGCGAATTTCCAATAGGATAGCGGCAACAATCGCAAGTACAACAGCAATGAACGTTACAAACAAAATTTTGAAAGCTATAAGATCCTTAGATATTGGAATAGTCCAGCCGCTGAATGTCTTCCAGAGTTAGCAAAATTTCATGCAACTCCTGTGGCCTTGCTTACTTTGTGTGGCACGTTCACAGTTACTTCAGCTTACAATCATCATTCATGTAAATAATTAGCCTGAAAATATAACGTTTTATCAGTTTAATTCTATGCTATTAAATACGTATTGCTCCGAACTTAAACTCACAAATTTATCATTTTTTTATTCGTTCCCTATTACACACTTTCATACGAACACTGCACTTCTTCATCTACAATTCAGTAGTCGAGTGAAACTTGGCATTCAATTGAATTCAATTATTCAATCACTTATCTGCACAATGTTTGGCGACATATTCAATCCAATAAAATTTTCAAAACTTCCTGCTCCCTTCGAAGCACCAAATCACGGCAAAAGACAATTTTTTTTATTGTATTTTGATTACTTTATTAAATAGAAACACTAAACACAAAAACAACATCAACTGTCAAAGTTGCAAAATGGGCTGTGCTGCCACCCTATGGAAAGATGAAAGTTTTTTATCTGTTTTGCCGGAACTTCTGCGAATTTTTATATGTACATATACATATGTACATATACATATGTACATATAAAACAATTTTTAGAAAATAACTTTGTCTTCTCAGATGTTTTATCGCGTGTATTTATTGAGTTTTCACAGCAATATAATTAATTCCACATGATTTAAGAATCTTTGGATGGTAGCACTAAACTTGTAATCAGCTGTTTGATTGCAACCGGTGTGGTTTTTTTTGCAAATTGTCATATGAAAAAACTTAGGGTATATTCACAGGCAGCATCTTAATGTTAATTATAGCAATTTCGTCCCAATTGAATTCAATTCAATTTTGTCCAAGGGAATTAAAAAGAGATAATCAGCCTTGTCGTGAGTTTCGCCCGAAAACAAATTGGCCCAATTTTTTTCCATCCGCCCGCAAAGTGAACGATTTCGGGTGAAAATGGATCTCGTGATAAGGCTGAAAGTTAAATTTACCATAGCTATTGTACCTCTTTCTACAAACAAAACAATCCATAAAACCCGGAATTTATTATACCATTGGAGTGGTACTCCACACCAGATTTTCAGATGTTCCTCCGACTGAAGCGCTAAAAACTAAAAACAATGTGGAATTCTACTACTGCTTTCTCGATGCATTCAAATTTAGTGGCATTTCCGTTCTTGAGTCCGTCCCTTCGGATTACATTGCAACA
>JAPVRG010156878.1:0-16707 GCA_029783565.1 Rhagoletis cerasi | reverse complement strand
ACGAAAACGAAATCCAATAAAAGACAACATCAACAAAAACAAAACCAACAACTGCTGCAGCAACAGTCCACGGAGCAACAGCAGCTGCAGCAACCACCACAACAACAACCACGTCCTCCACTTTTAAGACTGATGAAACAAATTCGCTGTAATTCCTACTACAATAATGATAATGTTATAATTAATAATAGTAACAATAATGCCACAAATATATTTAAGACATCACACAAAAAACAACAAAAACATCTACAATACATCAACGCCAACGCCAACAACCATAACTCCAGCAATAGTAAGTTTAGTAAGAATGAATGCTCGCAATTGCAACATCACATGCACCACCGCACAGTACAAAAACAGCAGCTACAACAACAACAACACCAGCCGCAACAGATATTACAAAATGCACATCACTACAATTTAATGCCATCGTCGCCAATGCCAACGTCAGCGGCAACGCTAAAATCATATCACCCCATCAGTTTGCTTTCGCAGCAGCAACAACGACCACAACAACAGCAACAGAAGGATATAGTGCCACATCACCTCAAAGCAAGTAATTGCCCCTCACTGCGCTTGCAACTGCAACATTTGCGCTACTTCAAAATGCCAAATCTATCATTCTTGTATATGCTGCTGATTGTCCTATCGTTCCTATGGCTCTTTCTGCCATCGATTAATGCACAAACATCAAATGCGATTGCAACAGCTGCTGCTTCGGCGTCGGCGTCGACCAGGAATGGCATCCGTACGTCACCGGTAGCACTGGGCCGCAACGAGACTGGTGAGTTTTAAAGCAAATTTGTTTCTATTTTTTGTTTAGAGTTGCGTATTTGAAATACAAAAATGTGTACGTAAATTACTTTTTGGAACAGCTAATGGTGAAAAATAAAACTATAACGAACCCTACTCTTACAACTTTTATAAATAACCTGTAGCAAAAATTTGTGAGCTGTCAAAATCAAAGTAAGCGTAAAGGATTCGCTTCTAATCAAACCGCAAATATTCCAACGTTGGCATGGTAAATTTCATGGAACTTTATGTTCTCTGTCGCATAATGTAGCGATATATATTAATACCTACCGGTTTTGGAATCAGTGGCGCTCCAAGGGGAATCCCTCTTCAAGATTTTAACACATTTTTGAATATCGCACCAGTGGACAACGCTGATAAAGTTCTTGCAGCCCATGTCAAGTAGATTCTCAGTCAGAACATAAAAAGCTCGCAAAAATTTATTTCTAATCAATGTGTACCTAAAAGGACAAAATTTCATTAATCATTCAAATAATTTTGAATGACGAATACATTTTTATTCTTTATTCAAGTAATTTCGGATGAAGAATAAATTTTTATTGATGAAGATTTAGCTTATTAATATTTATAGAACATGAAAGTTGAGTCTTGTCCTTCGCTGTATATGCCCATTTTAGCAGCTAATCCATTATTAAAACCGTTCAAATTCGGTAGTGTCACAGAGTGTTTACCTTCGCGAGTCTACGTAAGTGAAACGATCCAGACGTGTATCTGGTCAAGAACCGTTACTTTAGCAGCGTTCCCCAAAATGTTGAGGGACATTTTTGTGCAGTTACAAAAACAACAACAGCATGGTAACAAATTCTTCAAATCCTCAAGTTAGTCCACTCCTCCAACAAATTTACATCAACAGCTTTTCAATCTTCGTGGATTAGTTTGCAAATAATCGGTCAGATGAGGTCTTTTTGGAAATGTATCCTACCACATAATATGTGCTGATGAATGTATTCTAAGCAAAGTCAAGATAGAAGTCACTAACAGACCGACAGATCTTTTAATAACCAGAATCGTTAAAGCTTAAAAATGTCTTGGATTTCTTGTCCTGAACAAATATATATATTTTGCACTATATGTGATTGATCTTCAAAACCCTAGTAATTTTTAAGAACTACTTGATACTGTGCAATTTCATTTCAAAACCATGCTGTATATATAGATCTGTACGAAATAAGTTAGGTCTAAAAAATCGTATCGCAGGATTTGGCAAGTTTAGGACGAACTTCGCCTGTCTATAATTATAATTAAAAGAAAATTTGTTTAGGCAAAAATATAATGAAACATGCATTTGCGTCTACAACTATGAAAAATACGAATTTTTATTGGAAAAACGAACCTGCGCACCAATAGCCAATATGCCACTAGTAAGCAAACTCTGCTCTGGCAAATTTTGGAGAAGTATTAGTGACACACATACTATATATGCATACATGTATGTGCATATTGTATATACCCTGCAGCAAGGCGGCCAATTGTCCGAAAAGGACTAGCCCTTCACCGGTTAAAATTTGACCGGTTAGAATGGGACATTTGGTTGCATCAAAAAAGGTTAACCTCCGACCAGTCCCTAAGGAACCGGCCGAGAGATAGACGAAAAGTGCAGTTTGGCAGTGACAGGGTGATGTAGTCTTGCAATTCAATAAAAAAAATTTTACTAAACACCACCCTGCAAATGCCCCAATCGCTTGGTCTTGCCTAGATTCAAAGTGAACATTTGAACACACATTCACATGCGTGGCTGTAGCTCAGTGCGCAGAGATGCTTGCCACTATTTGTTAGCTTTCAGGAGGGTCCGGGTTCAAATACCGTCAGGGGCAACATGGTTGTAAGGTGATAAAATAATTTTTTTTTGTGTTTCCGAAATATGAAAAAGCATCTGTGAAGTGCAGAACGCAATCGTACTCCAACGAAAATTTTTTCCAAAATTTGACAAGCCCAGTACTATCTTACGGCCAGTCCTAAGTGGACCGGTCCTTTTCCAATGACGCGCCCATGCTGAAAATGGCAGTTGAAACCTTTGGCAGGGGAATTATGAGGGACTAGTACAGGTAACAATAGGGACTATCTGACGGCTAGCCTAGGGTGAGTCCGAATTGCTGCAGGGTACTCCCTACAGAAAAAAATTATCAATTGATTAAAATAACCAACTTTCTAGTAAGATGTTTTGCGGGATTCTCATAAATAACTAACTTGTAATTAGCTATAAAAAACTAGCTTGAAGTTAGTTGTAAAGTCGTGCAGGAGTCATGGAGACGTTATCGGGAGTTTGTTTTCTTTACAAGTTTCTATTTAAATGTCCTCATTCAAAATTAATTTCAATACACTTCTTTTCTGCACTTCGCAGATTCTTCTTCGTATTCAGGATAAATAAAATAAAGGTCGAAATTTTATATTATTATTTTGATGTTATGTCCGATCGAATTCAAATATGAGACCATCTACAAAGAATATGTAAACAAAACAGCAAATATGTAATGTTAAATAAAATAAATAAATAAATAAAAATATAAAAAATTGAAAAATTCCTTTTTTAATTGATAGTTTATATCCAAAAGTAGTTAGCTACAAGTTAGTTTACTTCTAATGCAGAGGGGACCAGTTCTCACTACTTTGCGGCTATCGCCCTTCAAAAGTAGTTAGTTACGGCCAAAGGAAATAGTTAGTAAATAGTTATAACTAGTTGACAGCTAGATAGTTAATAGTTAGCTACAACCTAGTCCCATTTCCTGCTGGGCATATACATAAGTGAATAACCGCGGAATCTTTGACCCAAGGCAACAAGCTTATTTGGGCCTAAATCGTAAAACCAAATCAAAACAAATTGCACTTGACCAACTTTGATGAAACCAAACATAAAAGTTAAACAAAATTGCATCCAAATAAGTCGAATCGAATTAAGCTCAAATTTTTATGTTTCCGCTATGTGTTTTACATTTTTTAGTAATTTTTTGTTCAGGTAGTTAACGGCTGAGACGCATTCTATAAAATCATGTTTTGTGTTGAACTTTTCGTCACCTTTTCGAGCATAAAATAAGCATAAAAATTTAATGAAATTACTAAAGCTGAAAAACAACTCAAAACATTTTAAGCTGCCGCTAAGTCTAAGATTAGTACGCGAATCTTTGAATTGAAGATAATTCATAGAAACTGAGCTGATGCGCCAACGCGTCAACAGAGTGACGTACACCTCGTTAGTGTCTTCACAGGAAATAGAATTTGTTTCAAACGAGGTTTTTATATCTATGTACGTGCTTTAGAGGAATTTCAATTAAAGGAACGGTCGAATTATGTTCTCCCTAATTTTCTAAAAATTAATTAAAAGTCTGGTGCTTAATTCATATTGAGCGATCCCTTGAAAATATTTCATAAAAATGTTAACAGTTTAGTGAACGCTTCATGTCTTCTGGATTTCTTTTTTTAAGTTTAAAATAGCTGCCCATAATTTTTGATTTTATCATTCTACAAAAATATTCCATGAACTACAGCAAGTTTTCTCTCGAGCGATGGATGATTTATAGGAAGGAAATAGGTCCCCTCTAAAGGTAACTGCTAAAAATTGGAAACCCCTCATATTTTAAAGATGGATTTTTTCTCGCGAAATTTTGAATTTTCAGGAGAAAATAAATATAGACTAATTGTGCAACTCATCGCGCATATGAAAAGCTAAATGGATAGAGAATAGGTTTTTACAATATATTGTTAAAAGCATTTTTAAAAAAAAAAATACATGCATATGTATGTATGTACATATGTAGCGCAAACCAAAAGAAATATGGCAAGCCAAGGCGAGTTGATCACGCCCCACGAGATCACTTGCTTGAATCGTAAAAGTCTCTCGCAATATTACAAGGAAATTAAGCAATACCATTTGTATTTTGTATTTGTGTAATACTCTCATACTATATGCTTGTATGTGCGTACATCTGTATGTATAGTACAGTCGAACTTCCCTATAGTGAACTTCTATACAATGAGGCTCTCCCAATTGTGAATTGATTTCAAGCACACAGCATTTTCGCTCATTTTTTGGTGCATTCTAGTCTCCTTATAATGAATTTCTCTATAGTGAAGTTCTCTCTACAATGAACAAATTTCACAGCTAGAAATGCAACCCTCATACGTTTTTGTCTCCAAAAAGTTAATTGTTTCAATAACTCCTTGTTCTGAGAAATAAGTAAAGTTTAATAAGGGGAACCCCAAAATTACAAAATAAAGTTATCAGCTATTGCATGAAACATGAACACAATGAAACAACATTACAATGAGCGAATTTTGACGAATATGCTGGCACAAATGGAGGAGGGAACCCCTATTATAGCCATAGAAATTTAAGCACGGCATGGAGTGTCTATGTAAAAACAGAAACAATTGCGAACTGTTTTAGAAAGGCAGGATTTTCAAAACATAGAATGTGAGATCAAACTAAGAGGACTTTCTTCTAAATATTATAGTATTTGGCTGCTTTGAGGATGAAAAATGGACGACCATAAAAAAATTAAAATTACTGATTATTCAAAATAAAAATTGAAAAATAAATTCACAATTTCTTTGTAATGAAGTTTCTATAAAGTGAAGTGATTTTCTAGTCCCGTGAAAATTCACTATAGGGAAGCTCGACTGTACTATATACATATGTACGTACACACATATTACATGCAAATCAAAGTCGCAATAAACAGGCGCTTCAGGCTTGAGCATCCGTTTGAAACATTATGCTTGAATTTCTAAGTGCCGCGATCAGGCGCAGGTGGGAGGTAGCAGAGATGTACATACATAAATTCGTCCATAAAAATTTATATAGAGTAATATGTATCTGTGTAAAAATATACATACATACATACATACATATGGACGAAGAGACCTTATACTTACAAAGTGCGGTTGATAGTGGGGCTGTGGCCGTGAGATGTTTGTACATGCGTACATACATATATTTATTGGCCGGCGCTGATTGGCTACGTGCCTGCCTAGACGATCGACTATTTATATATGTAGTGTTGTTATTTGAATGTGTGTACAATTGTTCATATGTACATATAGCTGTTGGCCGCCTAGTTGCTTCCCGTCATCAGTCAGTAATCGGTTTTTGTCGTGTTGCGGTAAGCACTTGTTGTTGTTATTATGCTCCTAGTAAGTGTATGTGTATGTGTTTATTTTTGTTGGTGTTGTTGATTTTGAGGTTGGATGTTTAGATTTACTTCTGCCGCTATGTCGCATTGTCTCATGGGTGAACAAGCGTGTGATTAGCGTTGTAAAGCAGCATACATATTTACAGACATTTTTATTATACATATGTACATTTTTTTATATGTGCATACTTACGTACATACATACATATGTATGCACACGCCTACATAGATCAGTGTGCGTTTATTATCGGCCATGTATTCACCGTATTTCTTGATAACAACAAGTACGCCCGCCCGTACATAACAGCTTTACTCCTGCTGTACATATATATGTATGTATGGGTGTACATATACATGTGTTATTGTTGCTACAATTGGTTGTTGTTATTTCAGTTGTAAGGCGTTTTATTTTATTTTTTCGTATTAAGTACAATATGTACAATATGTAAGCATGTAAGTACGTACATACATACGCACGCATCCGTATATATATTGTATGTACATACATATGTACATATGTATGAGCTGCTTCTTTTTCGTGGGGCGTCGCATATTCGGCAGCCATTTGCTTTCTTAGCACCAACAATAACAACAACATCAGAAATATTCGCCACCCATTACAAGCATGTAAAATGTTAAACTCAAAATGGCAGCATACTTAGCATGCGTCTGTATGTATGTATTCTTTATTTGTGCGTATTTTGATTGTAATAATGCGCCATTGATTATTGTTTTTGATTTTATTCTATGTTTATAATTAGCGATATTGTAATCTCATCGGTGTCGACTTGTAAAAAATTAAATAAAGAAAACAGTAAATTACTCTGCTGAAGTATATCTATATTGCACATATGTATATATATGTATTTACATACGTACTTATATTGCGTAAAGATGACCAATGAAAATTCAGAAGCACTAAAAAATAATGTATGGACTTAGATTGATAATTCAATCGACAATTTACAATAGATCACAGTAGGGGCAAGATAACGGTTACCATCACTATATTTGTAGAATAAAGTACATTGTGGTACAAATATCCATATGTATGTAAATAAGCAAAAATACTAAAAATTAAATACCAAACACCAAAGGCAACCCAATATACGATCATTCCTATAAAAAAAATTTTAATTACATGTGTAGTACAAAATCTCAAAAAAAGATATGTGTGCAACACGGCGTATGAGTAACACATTTTTCTTTTAATTCATGTTAAAAAGTGTTATTTCATTAATAAAAGTATAGAAATTGGTAAAATAATAAAAAGGGCACTCAAAATTTTAAACAACATTGTCAATTAAATGTACTGGAACTGTTGATGAATTATGCATACCCATATGGGCGTTTCCATTATGTCGAACGTGACCATCGTACACATTCAAACTGGAAAAACCCATAATCTAAAATGTTTTTTTATTTTGACAATAGGATTAACTTATAGCTCTCAAGTAGCCCTATGATTGGTGCAAAAGTTGATTTCGGTCAACGTTACGTATTCAAGATAAATGCAAAAAACCCAGGCATTCGTACGCGACAAAAACAGAAGTGGTTTTCGCGGCGAACAATTGAAACGCCGATTTCAGCGAAACCTGCGGCAATATTTCAACTGGACTAGCTTCAGAATGTTGTGCATTAATGTCTGTAAAAACTGGTTTTGATTTTACTCAAAAATAATTTCTACTTTTTTTCAATTTAATTTTAATCACTGTCGCACGGGCATGTCGCACTCGACATTTTTTCCATCATTGTATTTTTGTTAATATTGCTTTTAAACGAATTTTTAACGCGAAAAATATGATTTTTATGTAGAATATACTTTTTATTTTGACTTCAGCGCCACCTAGCAGCTCTATTTTTGGAAATCTATGACTTACGATGTTTCAACTACACATGCCAAAATTGAGCCATATCGGACCATATATTTTTTCAAAATATCTTGCCACTGGCGCCACCTAGCAAGACCACTATTCGCAAAAATGTTTCTGCTTATATATACAAAAAGCAGTATTACAAAAAGCAGTAAAATTGACCCATAAATACGTTAGATATATGACTAGTTTTTTTCTTCGCGGTAGACATTCTGGTGGAAACGCCCATATGTAGATCTATCACTTCAATTCTATTGCATATGCCCAACGTTTTTCATTTTAAATCTCATAAATTGTTTATAATGTGGATTACTAAAAGTTTAAAATCAAAACTTATAAGACCAATTCTATAAGTCTAGTAGAAATTAGTCCATTTTTTAGAAATGTGGTATATTAACTTTTTACTCTTGCCTGTAGAAAATTTTGTAATATATGCATATTAAAATAATTCAGCGATATTCTATTTTGTATTTTATGAAACTGACTTTGTTTTTATTTTCTCTTTCAACATAAATACATGTATATATTGTACATGCAATGAGCAGCACCTGCAAAAAATTGTTCGACGAATCCCTAAAGAGATTATTCCAGGATTAGTCTCAATCGGGTACAATTGGGCATTAATTATCTCTCAATGTGAAAAATGCTTCGCTTTCGTATTGTCCAGTTATTCAAGTTGACGGTATTTGCCCAAATATGCCGATAATCAGATAGTCGAAACTAAAGACGGGCGCGGGCCGGACTTTTGACAGGAGTACAGGCCGGAATATTTGCTGTCAGCACGAACTCGTGCGTGCATGGGCGTTCAGTAAGATTTCATAGAAGCACGAAAAAGCCCGTTATTAATATTTGTATTTTATTTTATTTATGTACCAGTTAATCGTTTGAAAGTATCAACCAAATTTGAGTAATTGATTTTTGTGTGAAATGAATCTTTGATCTAAAAAAAAATATATGTACGTGCTCAATTTATTCGCTGAAGTAAATATTTTTTGAAATTCTATTTAAGAGCATTTTACAATAAATGTAAGTACATAACATACATACACACAAAATAAAAAATGTGTATAAAATAAAAGTTGGCTCTATCATGACGGGCAGCGACGTGTTTATGCAACTCACTCACTCAGCCAATTTCCCGTTGCAATGGCAACCAATTTTAAAGCGATATTTCAAAATAAAAGTGGTTGATTGGTGCGGCATATCAATTTATTTGAATTGAGAGGCGGGAATAATAAAGGCTTAAAAAGTTAGCATACATACATACCAACTACCCTGCAGAAAATGAATCTGACCTTAAATTGACCATAAGCTTATTTGGAATGAACTAAAGTTCACTTTTATCTGTATATTTTCTTTGAGGAAAGCTAGATATCAACTTACTTGTAACTAACTACTTTGGGACATAAAATATCAGTAAGAAAAAGAGATGTTTTCAATTTTTTACATGCTTATTTATTTACTTTATTTAACACTACATATTTTTTTATTTGTTGAAATATTCTGCTGTGGGTGGTAGTATATTCGAATTCCGTCAGACATAACATCAAAATGATAAAATGAAATTTCGATCTTCATTTTATTTGTTCGGAATTCGCAAAAGCATCTGTGAAGTGCAGAAAAAAGGTGTATTCAAAGTAATTGTTGTATGGGGATATTTAAATAAAAACTTGTTTAAAGAAAAGAAACTCCCAATTACTACTGCATGACTTTACAACTCACTCGTAGTTAGTTTGTCATTGCTAACTACAAGTTGGTTATTTTCCGGAAATCCCGCAAGTTGGTTATTTTGTATCAATTGATAATTTTACATTTGTGTATATTGTATATGTAAACATACCCGTATGAACATAATTAAGTTACATGAGTATAAATACGTGCATATGTACACTCCGCGACAAAATGATACGGTTACCTGCTTTATTTTTATTTATTTATTTTTTTTTTAATAATTTTTAATAAAAGTATAGCTCATTGTCCAACAAAAGCCATGCAAATCTAAATTTTAAACTTCCATCAAAACTTCACCCTTTTTTTAAACTTTTCGAAAATTGTTGGGTATGAAATTTTATAGCCCCTTCGATTCTAGTAAAATAAAGTGCAAGTTTGAAGTGTCTAACAAAGCGAATTCATATAAGGTGGTGATACTACAACAGCGGTGTTGTGCATATTTCTTCTATTTAAAATAAAATGCGAACATTCGTTATATGGAAAAAAATGCGTAACGTAGACACTTTAAACTTGCACTTTATTTTACTAGAATTGAATGGGCTAGAAATGGCAAAAGCGAAAAATTCTGAAAAAACGGTGAAATTTTGATGAAATGTTTAAGATTTGGATTTACATTTACAATGAGCTATACTTTTATAAAAAAATAATTAAAATTAGTTTGAAAAAATATATAAATATCACGAACCGGATGACCGTATCATTTTGTCTCGGGGTGTATGTTTTTTTTTTTTTACGAGGAGGAAGCATCGAAAGCCTATACCCATCAGTGTGGGACTTTAACCCGAACTAAACCTCCTACTGTTTAAGTACCGATCCCCCCGGTACCACCGTCAAGTATTTCGTCGGGAGGAGGTTTGAGCACTAAGCTCGCACGTACGTTCCAGTCAAATGTTCTCAGTCCTGGGCTATACCTAATAGGTTCTGCCACGTCATATTTTTAGTAAAAAGTAAAGACCATTTATTTATCTCTTATTCTTTGGACTTACCTAAAGTAAAAAGCAAGGAATAGTGAGGACAATACCTTGAAGTTTTGACCTCCGTTATTGCTGATTTTTTTGGGGTGGTCGGACCAGTTTCTGAGCAGCCCCGTCGCTGGTATTTGTATTGAGCAAGTGTACGTTTTTGTGCGCTGCTTTGGCGGTTGGAACGGCCTAGGTTCCAATCCGCGCCTACGCTTTGTTAAATGCGCTTCATGTCGAGGTGGCGGATTGAGAGCACAAGTTTCTAAGCCGCATTTATTTGGCGGTTGGAACGACCTAGGTTCCAATCCGCCCCTACGGTTTTGGCGAACTAGTTACAAAGCCGCACTACCTTTGGCGGTTGTTACGGCCGTGGTTCCAATCCGCGCATACGCTTTGGTTTTGAACTTGATGTTTGGGAGGCGATCTGAAAGCATAGCATGTATGTACATTTGTATGTATGTATGCATGTATGTACATATATACAACACCAAGAGTAATCAATGAGAACCTAAGTGTACGAAAATCAGCAAACACAAAATGCGCAATGTACCTATGTAGATACATACAAATCTAGGTACATAAATATTTATTGAATTCAGAGTTGCATTCGACTGCTTCACGGCTTAATTTGGTGCGTAGCTACTTTACACTGCTGTGCGTATTTTTATTACTGTTGTTGGCATTTTCGATTAATAATTATTGAACCACCCGCCGCGCAGTCGATGGAAGCAAGCGACATGTCGCGTTGCCTAATCAACTCGATGCTGTGCCTCAGTGGATAATATGCTCCGCGTCCTCCTCGGTTCTTCATCTACATATGTCTGGACGTTGCGACGACTTGCCTTTGGCCGCTACGTGTCTCTGAATCTGCGGTTAATATGTAGTGTATCTTCCATTCGACTTACGGCTGCAGTACTGCTGCTTCGTCTTCCGAACCCTCAGCTTCATAAAGCAGCTCCATGTTTGTGCTTATTTGTTGAGTTTTACTATTAGCATTAATATTAGTTACGAGTATTGTTTTTTATGTTAGGCAGTCAATATTTGTCAATAATTCCCCACAGCAAACTTATTTATTTTCGCGGCGAAACAATTTATTGAGCATCAATATTGTGGCACCACAACAACGGCATAAATTTTACTGCGGAAAATCACAAATGTTTCTACATACATTCATATGTACATTCAAACATAGAGTGTGAATGTGTGGTGGTAAGTAAATGTGGAGTATTTTTTGCGTTTGTAAATATGTACATTTAATTGCATTAACTTTGTTTTCATAAAGCAAAATGTAAATCAACTAAACCTCGGTATGCAGCCTGTCAATAAAGGAAATTCTCAAAGTAGTCGTAAAAGTTAAACTGAAGATGATTTACACAAAATTTCCTTACACTCATTGTTGAGAGTAACCTTATTTCTTGTATTTCAATTTAAATGTAACTCAGTTTACGCATTTACTATACCCCAGATAGTAAATGAAATGTAAAATGAGGACGATTGAACTAGTATCATACAAAATCCGTTCATGGCAAGCACTACCTAAGCACTTCAGATCAATTAGTCTCTCATCGATTATTCTGAAAACTTTGTAGAGACTAGTCGACTGGTTACTTAGAGGAGCGGCCTTTGTCCAGAGGCAATAGAGCAGTCCCCCGAATTATAAAGGAATATGGTACTCTGTATTCTTGCAAGGAAATGCTAGGCAAGAAGTGGGGTTTACGTTGCTGGTTTAGTGGAAGGCCGTGGAAACGTACTATGCAATGGTAGGCAGGGCACAATAGGCAGACGCGTGCATTTTGGTTACTGATGCGATCAGATCATGTCCAACGGAAGCATTGAATGTCATATGTACGTCACGTGCTTCCGACTGATCTTCACAGATTGCCCTCAGGTTAAGGGGACTGCGTTTGAGGAAAGAGCGTACCCGCGGGCATATGTATAAGTTTTTTGTATTCCTTCAACGGTCCATATAAAAGCGAAAAAATCCGAAAATAAGTGTCCTACGCTGCTCTTCAGGAAAAACTTAAGCATAACGAAAAGACTAGAAGGATATTGTTTTTACTGATCGCTTCAAAGCATATATTTTTTCGTCTGGCCTTCTTCTTCTTGTCTACGGAGTTTAAGACGAGTCCAATAAAGCACGCCAGTTGTTTCTCTTCTGTGCAAACTCACGCCAATTGGAAATTCCAAGTGAAGCCAAGTCCTTCTCCAACTGTCTTTTCATCGCAGAGGAAGACCTGCCCTTACTTTGCTACCCCCAGCGGGTATCACTTTTACAAATAAATAAATCCGAAAACGTGTCGGCTCTTTTTTTCGCAAGGACAGAAGATACTTTTGTTGGCCTGAGCTATTTAGGGCCGCATGTCTCAGCACTGGCAAAATATGGCTAATCTTTGAGTAGAAAGACCCTGCAAGGTCTGGCCATCCTACTCCATAAAACGAACTTCAGTTATCATTAAACTGTACAGTACGGTTTTGTCTAAGCTGGATGGAGCACAATAATTCTTGATGCAGCTGTAACTTATCAAATACATAAGGACCGATGGAGCAATTTCTGTGCAATTGCTTAGGACTGTGTATGACTGGAATATGTTTCTGAGCAAGCCTTTCTTTGGTGGTTTAATAGAAAGAAGTGGAAATTAAGAAGACATAGTGGGTTCATCTTCTTAGTTTCTTCAGCTCCACGGGTAAGGTTTAAGAGAAATAACCATTTCTCCTATCCTCTTGTTTTCTCTTTTCAAGTTAAATTCCGAGTTGGGGGGTTTTAAAACGGCACAACAACCAACCAACCGACCATTGATACCGAATCTCGAGCAGAAACTTGTATTCGATACTTTTTATGAAATAAAGTGAAAATATTAATCTGAAATAAAGTTATTATTGGGCCAGCCGGTTCAGATGATTTGTAGAAATTTGCCCTTTGGCACTATTTCATACTTTTTTTATCTATTAACACTTCTTAAAATTTTATTTACAATAATAATTCTTAACATATCAAGCATCATAAAAGCTATCTTCATTCTAATCAGTCTTCTATAAATTTAAACTTACTGTACAATTTTTGCCGCATGGTATTTTCTAGTTATAACAAAAACAGCCAAAAGAACCAAAACAATAAAAAAGCAAATTTTACTCAAAATCACGAGTTGTCGAAATGATTGTCATTCCACAGTTGCCATTAATAATGCAAACAAGCTCTCTATAATCAATCATTGCCCCACTCAATACTTCAATATGCAAAAACAATCGCCATTTAAAACACCTTCATTTATACATTATGATCCATCGAATTCTCATAAAAAATGCATTAGTTGTTCATTAAAACTTGGCTGATCACTTAACCGCTTAAGAGCTGAAAAAATTAAAATTAAATTGCAATCAACTTGAATCCGTTAAAAGTACGCTAAAAATAGCAGACCACTTAGTGATCAAGCAAAAAAGTTAAAAACAAATACAAATAGAAAACAATAAAAAATAAAAAAAGTTAAATTTAAAATCCCAAAATAGTACTGAAAGTGATGCCGTCATTCACCGGCAAGTCATTGACCATATAATTGTTGCTTAATAAACATTTCGGTAAAAGAATATTTGCAGTTTCAAACACACACCCACACGCAGACTTGGTCAGCCAATAAATTGCAAATAAATAATTGGCAATAATAAAGATTTGACGATAATTTGGCAAATACATGGCGCTTTTGAAAATAAGAACAAATTACGCTTTTGGGCACAACGGGTTCGCAAATATCTGTCAATGCCAGCGTGACTTCTTCAACAGATTTCCATCTATTTTTTGCAAGTACAAAAATACAGATTTGAAATTTTTGCAACAATTTGAGTACAAACTTTTTGCAGACGGAAATTTTAGCGCACATCTGCTCAATCGACGGTTTTGACAAGTGCGGCAACAACACCGTCAAATAACAATTGCATGATGTTCAAGTGTGAACGACAGCAGACAGCAGCTGACAAGTAGCAGCAATATTGCTACTCTTGCGTGATTTTTCCATCGCCATCACATGAGTTTTGCTATGTATGTATGTATGTTCAGAAGGAAGTGACGTGCAGAGAAAAAAATCCGACTTCGCGAAAATGTATACTGATTTCTGACTCAGGCTCGGTGCGAGAAAATATACTGAAGGTTTTTCGGTGTTGAATAATTTCGTACGGTCGCATACATTCGTATGTACGCAAGTAACTTAAGGATTTTGAAGAAATTACCCCGAGAAACATGTGATATGTGTATGTATGTTAGACTGTCCCAAAAAACCAAAGTTGTTTGTTTTTGACGCATACCCCCTCATTTTATTGGTTTATCTTAAAAAGTATCCGAATCAAATTTTATGCAATTCGGACCACGTCAACCCGTGCCGAGTTGCAGTCAAATTTATCAGAATAAGCTTGGTGCAGTTCGCCTGTTTTGTTAATTTACTATTTTAATAATATTAAGTAAATCTGCGTTTTTGGTGTTTTACCTGGTAGTCAGGATTTTTTCCAAAGGACCATAAATTATAGAATATTTCCAAAAGTTTACGCAAAATATAGATATATGGGTATCAAATGAAAGAAGAATTCGAAACAAGATTAATTTTAACTTTTATTTTCAATTATCCTTCTGGAACATGTCAAAAATGCCCTTTAAAAAAATATCTTAGGTTAATTAAAATCCTATTAATATATATAAGGATATTAAAGAATACAAATTTTAAAGGATATTTTTCAAATGTTTTAATTTGTTCCTTAATCTGCCCGAGAGGACATGTCAAACGCTAAAACAATTTATTTTGTTTATTTGATGTTATGAAAACCATTTTTCTGAAAGAAGGAAGATAATTTGTTATAAAAGTTGAATTTATTAATTTAAAGTTCATCGGAGATATTTTGTTGCCAAAAGTAATTTTTGCTGAGCTCTTAAAAATTTTAATACAAGTTGAATTTAATAATTTAATGTTCATCATACGCCCTGTCACACCAATTAAAAAGTGTTCTACAATTACAATTCTTCAGGACATACAAAAATTATTCTACTAGAAAACATATCGTTTTGCAGGCTTGTAATACACCCTTACAAAGCCACTGTACTCTTTCCATTAATTACTTTTTTCGATGTCCTTTCTAGTAATCCTTTCATCCTATTAAAAATTTAAAGACGCAGATTTACTAGAAATGCGTCATGGACGATTTGGCAGACTTAATTCAAGTCAAAAATGAAAATTTAAAATTTTTTAATCATTATAATCCGTTTTCGACATGGTGCCCCTATTCCTGATACAAATTCTCATTATTTTCCCTCAATTACTTTTTTTCTTTTTCAAGTTTTGCACGTCGTGTCATATAACCAAAATAATCATAAATGACCTAAATAATAATGTTCTTAAGTATATAGGATAACTTTCCCGTAACCCTGTATACTCCAAGACAATCTTATCCCAGCAAAATCTACAGTAATCGTCGTGTAGTGCAAAGAAACCTTTAGTATCTTAGTATTAACATTAACAGTTTTACAGACCTTAACTATCGGTTTCACGAAAGCAATTTAAGTGAAATATAATTTTTTTTTCTGTCATTTTCCATATTAAATTCAAGTAAAACAATTAATTTTGACTTAAATTTTTTTCGTGAAACTGGCTTTTAAAGGTTCATGCAAAATTTTATAGAATCGAACCATTTTAAAAAGAACAAATAATTTTTTGCAATATCGCAAAGTTAAATTGAGTAATACTTGTTGCTTCTCTTCATTTTTTGTTGTTGCTCTTATGTTGTTTTCAAAGCTGACGTGCTGATTTTCAAGTGTCAATCAAAAGTGATTCCTTCTTCCCGGGCAGCACTCATTCATTCAATGTTGCCAATAGGATTTTTAATTTTTTGTTTCTGTGGCATACTTCTTACTGTTGCCCACGGCGCTTTGGCAAATTTCGGACAGCTGACAGTCCATTATGTGAACGTTCACATTTTGACATTTAACACTCAAAACATGCGTCAAAGCGTATGTTATTTGATAATTTTTAATTGAACTATGCACTAATTGTTATTATTTAGACAACTATTTGTGAGCAATCAGTTTACGAGTGAGAAAATTGATTAACAGTCTGAAACATGAATAGCACAAACCTTTCATGAAAGGGCTTATTTTTTCATATATACACATCTATATAGTATTATTATTTTAATTTGAATAACACTGCTCAACAGCAGTTTTGGTGC
>JAPVRG010156877.1:0-10024 GCA_029783565.1 Rhagoletis cerasi | reverse complement strand
TAGCTTAGTTTAGGAATTTTTGAAGAAAAGAAAAACTCCCATGATTCGCAGACTTTCGCATATATGTATATGTGCCTTAAAACCACTTCTTTTTTGGTGGCGTACGTTATAACCTTGCTTTGAACGGATATTTTCCACACCAAAGTTTCGAGGCTGCCAATTTTTTTCTCAAACATAGTACCCTTTGATTGCAACATAACTGTAATCGTGTTTTTCGGTAACTTCTATTTTTGTGAGATTTATATTACTTTGTAAGCGTACGAATGTCGCGTACGGCTGCATGGAAACACCCATATGTATGTATGTACATTAGACCGTACCGAAAATAAAAGTTTGCCGTGAGTATAAAGTATTTTTGCAAGGTAATTTCGAAAAAACAATTTTTTTTGGCCGAACCTAGAGGTCGTTTTTTTAAATTTTTCGTCATATCCTCGGTATTTACAGTCGGATCTTAAAGTATGATATACCGATGTTCTCGTCTCGGAAAGGCAATGTTTTTTGTTCGAAAGTTTATTGACCTCAAGTATCCCGTTCTAGTACTTACCCACCAGATCTCACTTCCTATCACCCTAATGTCAGTAAAATAAAGCTCGCCAAAAATCAGGAAGTATTTCGATTATTCCAGTAGAACTATTTTTATTTTTTTATTTGCCGAATATAGGTGTCACCGAAAAATATAAAAAGGTTCAGCCAAAAAAAAAATTTTTTTCGAAATTGCCTTTCAAAAATGCTTTAGACTTACAATCTACGGCGACCTTTTTTTATTTTCCTTGTTAGGTGGTACGGTCTAATGTTCATATGTATGTAGTATATCTAGGCAAATATTTGCGCACATAAAATGGACCTAAAAGTGCCTTTTTTAGACAAGAGAAAAAGGTGTATGGCATTTTTTCGCTTTCGATATGCATGGATACAAAACTATCGATAACTGTGTCGAAAAATATACAACAGTAAAAGAGTATAAATATATATCGTTGAGTAAAAAAACTATCGGTAACTTTCTCAAAATTTTGTGGGAAAACATCGATAGTTTTGTAGAAAAATGTTGATAACTTTGTAGAAAAATACTACAAACTTTGTAGAAAAAATCGATAATTAGAAAAATAACGGTAATTTTATTGAAAACCCATCAATAATACTGTAGAAAAAATATCTATAATTTTTTAGAAAAAAGAACAACAATTTTGATGTATGTATTTTAGAACGAATTTCCGTTAACCCTAGTCAAATTTGGTTTGGAGACAAACCGGTTTCGGCGTTGTGCAATCTTCGGTGTCATTTTTTGTTCGAACGATGGAAATTCGTTTCAAAATACATAACACACCCACCCTGTCGGAAACTACCACAACCAAAAAGAATATAAAAATAATTTTGCCAAAAAACATAAATGAGTCTATTATTTCGGAGAAAATATTTCGATAATTTTGGGGGGAAAATATCGATGATTTTTTCGGAAAGAATTGGATTTTTTTTAATATCGAAAATTTGGTGGGAAAATTATCGAGAAATCAACGAATAAGTCGTAGTAGGTAAAGAAATAATAATTTTTTTTAAATATCAAAAAAAAATATCGGTAATTTTCATCGGAAACAACAATAACGATATAATTGTGATTGCGATCGTTCTTTAGGGAGATCCAACTTCAAGGAGGTTAAAAGCAATCATCGATAACTTTTGCCAGGCTGCGGACTAAAATAAAAACAGTAGGTTTGCTACAGTATTCGGCTTGGTATCTAACCAGTGACGGGAATAATATCAAAGCTCTGGATCATAGGCTGTTAATTTTGGAGCTCCACACAACGATGTCTTCCAAAGCTGTAGAGAAGTGCTAGTTCAGCACCTCGTATTGTTGAACTTTGTAGGTAACCTCTTTTTCCCCTCACAGGAAATGTTACAGGAATTCGACGCATGCGACGGACGAAACTGGTTTTGAAGTTCCATAAAAACCTTCAGTAGCAGCCGTAGTCGAATAATTAGAGCTAGTATTTGTTGGGATGCAGATTCAATGACTGGCCGGGAGAACATCTAAATCAGACAACGATTTTCTCTTTAGTGGTCGCCCTTCGGCCGGAAAAAACTATTTACAGTTCGAAGGTGGTGTGAAACTGTCAATTAGTCCTCCATTTGTTCAAGTTTAGCTGCAGCTGCTTTTAGAACGGAATATGGAGTATCGAAGAAGAATCATGGACCAATTCCATGCCCATTAATATACTCCACTTAAAAAATGTTTAAAAATAGCAAAAATTAGTTGTATTGGAAAAAAAAATGTTCCCTGAGCAGAAAAGTATGTTATGCGCTTCGCAGATCACTTTACAGTCATTATATCCTCACATCTACATGTACATTTAACAGGGTGCGACGGAAGCAAAGCAACACTAATAAAATAATACACACCTGTTGCTGCTTAACAGAATTTTCGTTGTTCTGTAATATTTTAGGCACTTAACAGGATGCAGAATAACTGCTTTCATGTCTTTAGCGACTAGTTACTCCAGTTTTTTTTACAACTTTTTGGCACACGATTGAAAGCATTACAGAAATCGTAGTCGTTAGGAAGGTTTGGTTATTTCACAAGCACTTTTTCGCACTTAAGTTTTTTCTTCGAAGTGTTAAAATTATTTACCACCTTTCCCGAAAATCATATCGAAAGTTGCGGATAATGTTTCGTTTAAAAAATAACTACACAGCACACAGGTCCCAGGCACACGAAGCGCTAGTAAATTGTACGTAGAACGAGAGCGCAAACACAAATTCTCAGTACAGAGACTGCAATTAAACCAAAAACAACAAACAAATATGGGCACACACTTTGCTTTGCTTTTCGCAGAATTTGTGCAAACAAAAATGTGAGAATATTTTGAATGTAAATTTAAAAATAATTAGACGTTTGTTTGCGATAATATTCGTACACTGCAAGCAGTTGCCGGGCTGGTTACAATTTCGCTTTTTTTTCTTTTTCGTTGTAGGATAAATTTCCTACTTTTTGAATTTTGATTCGTAAAATTTTACGACAAAACCACCTACTCGACGCGCTGAGGTGAATTTGTGCACTGAACAAAATTTTGATGCACGAGAGGCAAGGAATAGCACATTCATATGTACATACATATTAAGGCACTACAACTAGATGACGGAGCGGCTAAATAAACACACGAAAATATGTACATAGGTACATTTGTCATTATATGCTTGCAGATAAAGACCACTCATAAAGTACTACTATAAAATAAACGGAGCACACGGCGCTGGTGAGTGCAAAATTGTAAGCGAAGCCGACAGGAAATACACAAGCGAAAAAACATTCGCCACAAAATCAAAAAAAATAAAAATAAAAAACAAAACAAAAAAACTGCTTCACAGCAGTCAAAAGCTGCACACAATAAAAGAAATTTCAGACAATAACATCAAGAACACTTTTAGTTTGCCGAAAAGAAATCATATAAAATATCTTAAATACTTGTTTCACTGTAGCAACCGCCGACGAAAGACTATCTTTGCGACACTTAAACGCACATCAAAATATTTACATGTCGAACACACACTCACGCACGATGGCATGCAAATCAGTGGCATTGAAATGCAAAATAATAATACAAACTCACATATGTAGTTAATTATGCCGCTCACGAGAGCAAGCATATGATCGCAATTCCCACATATTCGTAGATATGTAAATATTATTTTGCACGTCACCACGTCGTATGAGTAATATTTTTAAATTATCTAACACCAACTCACCAAAAAGCAAAACATTATGTATTTACCTATCTTTCCTTACAGTTTTTGCACTTTTCGGCAGCTTTCACTTACAATCATTTAGCACTTATTAAGGTGTTAATTTGTTGGAAACGCACCTGATCGGTCAAAAAACAATAACAACAAGGTAGATAGCCACTTCATCAAGGCGCCAATATCACATTCTATTTACGTAGTATGAACGTTTAATAAAGCCTGCGTTTATGTCATCGCTACGTCTGCGTCAGAGTTTAGTGGAGCGCCCCCAGTGAGCCGCAATTCGCGTCTGGCATAGTCACCCACTTAAAAAACGAGCGGAGCCACTATGGATTGTCGACTACGGTTCGGGTGATTTTGTTGTGTTGCTCATTTATAACTGCTTTTCAATTTTTTAATATTGTTGTTTGTGTATTTTCGTTTAACGATAACAAAATAAGTTCTTATCAACAAACAATACTCGTTTATTTAACACAATACTTCAATGTAATTTCAATTATAGGTAGCTGAGAACGAGCGAAAAAGTTAGTAGAAGCAGAAAGCTTTTCAGAAAAAATAAAAAAATATGATTTATTTTGGAACGAAGTTCCGTCATTCCTTGTTTTTCTCCAAACCAAACTTGACAAGGGATGACGGAAATTCGTTCCAAATAAACAATTATCTTCTTTCCAAAGTAAATCATCTTGGCACCCTGTCGGAAAAATCAACCAACACCAACATAAAAAAATTTATTTAGATTAACCGTTTTCTAAAAACATAACACAACATAGCATAACATAATGTAAAATAACATAGCATAACATAACATCTTCTTCTTCTTCTTGTTTGGTGCTGTAACCGCCTAATATAACATAAAAGAAAAAATAACATAACAAAGCATAACATAGCACAACATAACATAACACAAGATTACAAAAATAGCATAAGGTAACACAACGTAACGTTAAATAACCATAACATAACATAACCCAATATTACATAACATAACATAAAATAACATCCTTACAATAAACTTTGCTAAATATAGATTTGGAAATAATATTAAATTTGCTCCAGCCCTGAAAGTATTCGACTCGAAACTCGCTGGTGGTAGCAGTGGAAGAGGGGGGCCTCCTCTGCGTTGGAAATACCAGGTGGAGGAGGAAAAAAAAAAAAAAAAAAAAAAAAAAAAATACGTTTCTAATAAAGCTAAATATATCGACAATGATAATTATCTATTATAATAGATAATATTTCGATAAGGTTTTAATAGTTATGCCCACGCGGTTTCTATAAGTAAACAAAATTCGAATATACAGTCGGGCTCCCATTTTTGAAATCGCAAAAATTTTGCGTTTTACTTTTCAAACCGCATAACTGTGCGCTCGCACAATCGTATATCGCAAAATTTTCGCGGTTTCAAACCGGAAACTTTAGACTTAGCTGAATGAAAAGTAAATAACGTCGGACGCTTGAATAACCGATTCATAAAAGCTTGGACAGTTTTTATTTATTAAAAGAAATTCTTAAGATACATTTCCCGTACTTAAAAATAAAGATTAGTCTTAATTTATTTTTTAATTAAATATTTACGGATCACACCTCAAATTTTTCTGCAGAAAAATTGCCGAAACAAGAACTGTTTGCGATTTGATTAAGTCGATAAATCGATTAACTTTGCCAAATAATCGGCATGTAATACCAGACACAAAGTGAAGAATGGAACTTATCGATAACAAAACGTTGCGAATTCAGGAGCACCCAAAAATAAAAACGTACGATTTTTACGAAAACGCAAAAGTAAATGAAAATGGGAGCCCGGCTGAAAACCTAGGATCTTTTATATATCGGATTATTAAAAGAGAAACAAATTTTGCGTATTTCCTCAATATATAGATTTAGGTTTGAGTTGAACTCAAAGTTCCATAAGCAACCGCATCAAATCCCCGCGAATGCTAATAAGAATAAATTTTTCACTGAGTTTATTGCTATAACATTTTACAACTTATACTAACCACTTTTCTTTGAGTCTACTACTATATACATACGAGGGTGGACCGATAAGTACTTAGCCTACAAAAGAAAAACGAAATTTTTGGAAAAGTGGCGATTTATTTTTCAACATAGCTTCCTTTTAGCTTTAACCCGTCTGAAAAATACGTTTTCTCGAGACCTACGAAGTAGACCTCCGCGGCAGCGATGATCTCCTCATTTAACCGGCAAGTGACTTTTTCAAGTTTGGAAACAAAGAGAAGTCGCACGGGGCCAAATCTGGACAACACGGGGGATGGAGGCAGTTCGTAGCCCAATTCGACCAAATTGGCCGCGTCGACGGTGAGGTGTTAGCCGGCGCTCTTTTTCCGTAGGCGGTCTTTTGAAACGTAGCCGTTTTCGGGGCACCTGGGTGTGGCTCATCAAAAACCGACGTGCGACCACGTTGAAACTCGTTAAACCAATATTTGACAGTCGCCATCGAAGGAGAAGAGTACACAGCAACCAAGCGCTCTTCGATTTCGCTTGCCGATTTCATTTCTAAAAACAAGAATCGAATCACCGACCGATATTGCGGACACGTCCGCTTCCCCACGCGGTCAAAACTAAACTATGAGTCCAATTTGGCTGAAATTTTGACAGTAGCCGCCTACGAGAACGTATTACACGATAGTAAATTTCTCTTGTGATAGTGGCGCCATCGGGCAGGGAGGCTAAGTACTTATCGGAATGCCCTCGTAGCATACAAATACACAGTAAAAGCTGTTATCAGCTGTTATCAGGAGGAAGGTCGTATGGCTGAGAAAGAGGCGTGAAAAGAAATAAGTAAATAAAAGGTGTTTTAAACGTAATCGTACTATATGACTGCGATTGTGGCAAAACTTGGGTATAGCCAGTAATGCATTGGCGAATATTACTAGCGCAAAATTAGTAGAAAATAATTTCTAGATCCAAATGGCCACGTTCAAGAAATATGTAGCTTCCACTGGGAAAATGGTCCTAGAAGGGAAGTCTTTGGTATTTTTATGGCGGGAAAGTTTTTGCATAATTTTTTTTTACCACTGCCATTTAGACTATATGTTTGTTTTAAATATTAGTTAAGTAATAGTAGTGAATGCAAAGCGTTTAATATACACTCTTACTTCTGTGAGTAGAGGGAATCAACTCGTTTAAATTTTGTGTTTTTTAAAGTCACTATTATACTTTTTGTGAAATTCTTACATAAGCTTCTTTTGGAATAAAATCAGCCATCAACGAAAAAAATAAATTTTTTAAGCTTTAAATATTAAAGCGATTTCCCACTCCTTTTTAGTGAAGTCCCGAAAAACTAAAAAAAATATTAATACAATTACAATCCCAATAACAATAAAGCTTTATGAGAGTTGTAAATGAAAATTTTATTTAGGTTTAAGTTTGTTACTTATTGCCTTCATTTTGCAAACTTATAAAGCAGTTTTTATTAACAAAATTATTTCAGTGTAAGGCAAAAGTGAAGGAGGAAGCAATTCCGCACAGATATTATGTGCAAAAAGGTAGCAGCCAGTTATGCTAACAACAATAAACAAACTGGCATTCACTTTTGCACTTTTATGCAATATATTTAAATCTAAATTAGAAAATATTAAAAGTAAGCTATACTTACTTACAGGAAGTCTTATGTAAAATTTTGCATTTATAAAATTTACATTTCAAATGTTGCGAAAAATCTCATAACTCGAAATTGCAGTAGACAACAATTGGATAGCAATTGTGCAAAAATGAATTAAGAAAAGCAATTATAAAGGGGGCAATAATGTTGAAAGATAAAATAACAAAATAATAAATGATAAAAAATAAAACACAATACATACATTTGAATTATCTAATAAAAGCACAAAAAAGGCAATGACCATTAAAAGCTGAATAATTTTTTTGCAAAGTGGCTGATACGCGGCACTTATGTAGCAGCGTTAGCAGAATTGATAATAAAAGTGCGTCTAAAGTGCAACGAAACTTGCGCAGTGAAGTTTATAGTGTAACTTTTACGCCCACGACAAACGGCAAAATTCATAAAATACTACCAAACGAGTATAGATTGCTTGTAGGTATGTACATATGTATGCATGTATGAATAGCTACGTATGTTTATCCATATGTATGCACACGTGTTCTTTGAAAAAGCGTCTACTCAAAATTGCACATTCATCAGAGAAAAAAAGGTTTTTTAATTGTATGTAAAAGAGTGTAAATTTTGTGTAAACATCTCAAAAGTTGCCGAAATAATTCCGAAAAGTAAAAGAAACGCTGAATCCCGAAAAGTCCAGCAAAACTCCCGAGAAATATCTTGAAAAGTATCGAAAAAGTCGGAAAAATTACGGAGTATTTTATTTTATTATCAATGCTTGAAATGCTCAAAAAACACATACATATGTATACATACATACATACATATATATACAATAAATCCCTAAAGGCTAAAAATCTGGAAAACCCCCGGAAAGATTCCGAAATATAAAGCATGCAGCAGGGCGAAATAATTCAAAAAGTCCCGAAAAAGATCTAAGAAATTTTCCGAAAAATCCCGGAAAGTAAAATGCAAAGCATTCCAAAAAAATCTAGAAAAAATCGCAAGAAAATCTGAAAAAGTCTCAGAAAAATGCCGCATCAATAAAAATCAAAAAATTAAAGGTTATTTTCTGTTCAAATAATAATAGTTCCGAAAAACTCCTAAAAATCCCGGAACAATCCTGAAAAATATATACCTAATAATAATGGGAACATTAGAAAAGCCCCGAAAAAATCGCAAATACTCCTGAATAAGTATATGGAAAATGTTAAGAAGTCTCGAAAAAGCTTAAAAAATTATGGAGTATCTCATTTTATTATCAATGCTTGAAAAAATATGGATAAGGGTAATTTTCTGCCCACATATATATACATATGCCAGAAACCACGAAAGGCTCTAAAAATCTCGAAAAAATCAGGGAATCTAATTCCAAAAGTCCCGAAAAAGATCTAAGAAAGTTTCCGAAAAATCACGAAAAGTTTAATGAAAAGCAATTCGAAAAGTTTGAAGTCTCGGAACCTCCTGTCGGAACTTCCTGCCTTCCTGTTAACAAATATCTGCGAGTAGTTCCAAAAAATTTTTTACGCTGCCTCTGAACGGCAAATCGATTTTTTGAGAAGCTTTTTCAAGGCAGAAATACCTTCGGAAGTTAGCCGTTTTCTACAATTTTATTGGGATGTTGCTTCGACCAGGTATCGAACCCAGGTCCTACGGAGTGGTAGTACGCACTTCTAACCACTCGGCTACAGCGGCCGTTCCTAAAAAATACCCAAAAACTCACGAAGAAATCTAACGAAAACTGTAAAAAGCCTAAGAAAACTGAGAAATCAAGGAGCGTTTTAAAAGGCAAAAATATTAGCTCAAAAATGTATACTTTCTATTATTACGCCAAAAAAAAAGTATTTCTTACCCAAAATAATAAAAGTCAAGTTCCTTTAAGTCAATAGAAAATCATAATCCACATGAAAAACGATTCCAAAGTTATCTTCGTAAAAAGTTATTTCATATTTTTTTATTTCAAAATCTAAAAGTACTTTTTTTAAGTCATTGCTTTACTGTAAATTCATAATATCGAAAATGGCAAATTTGGAGTTAATACGTTTTTGAAAAATGTTTGCAATTTGAAAATGCATATGCTTGAATTTCGCCCAAGTGCACTCAAAATCAAATAAGATATACGAGTAAGTAGGTCATTGGCGGATCTAGGTAGGGGACAAAAGAGACACTTCTCCCCCCAAAAGCTTTGCGACTAACGTAAAAAATTTGAAGTTTAGTTTATAAACACGTACGTTTAAGTTCTCATTTGTTTTTCTTGTCATTTTACTGAATTTAAGAACTGAACCCTCAAAATCAGGGACCGTAGCGGTTATGATCTTTATAATAAAAATCATAATTTAACCGTTAAAATTTTATTTATATTTTTTCGATGAAATTTAATCGATATTGTTTGATTTTTATTTTTTCGATCAAAAAATAATCGTTATTTTTGATTTTTATTTTTTCGATCATAAATGATTTAAATCGGTCATAAAAAAGCAGTATGCGTTATGACCAGGTCTGGGCGACGCTGACTGCGCTGTACCCGTGGGGTAACGTCGCGTGTTCGTATACACGAAGTTGACGGCGAGAATTAAGTAATAAGCAATTACTGATTCATACTGATTAACTTGCAATTCATTACGCTTAGTTACAATCAAATTTCGCCGTAAACAACCTATATAAAAAACACGCGACGTTACCCCACGGGTACAGCGCAGTCGGCGTCGCCCAGGCCTG
>JAPVRG010156875.1:0-10584 GCA_029783565.1 Rhagoletis cerasi | reverse complement strand
TTATTACATATTTCCAAAAGTTTACACAAAATATGGGAATATGGGTATCAAATGAAAGAAGAATTCGAAACAAGATAAACTATAACTTTTATTTTCAATTACCCTTCTGGAACATTTCAAAAATGTCCTTTAAAAATATTATCCTTCAATATTTTAAATTTTTAAGGATTTTTGAAGAATCTCAGTTTAATTAAAATCCTATGAGTATATAAGGATATGATACAAATTTTAAAGGATAAAAAAAATTGTAAAGGATATTTTAAAATTTTTTTATTTGTTCCTTAATCTACCCGAGAGGACATGTCAAACCCTAAAACATTTTATTTTGTTTATTTAATGTTATGAAAAGCATTTTTCTTAAAGGAGGAAAAGAATTTGTTATAAAAGTTGGATGTTAATAATTGAATGTTCATCATACGCCCTGTCACACCAATTAAAAAATTTTCTACAGTTGCAATCCTTCAGGACATACACAAGTTATTCGACTAGAAAACATATCGTTTTGCAGTCTTGTAATACACCCTTACAAAGGCCATGTATTCTTTCGATTAATTACTTTTTTCGATGTCCTTGCGCGAAGTCCTTCCTTCCTATTAAAAATTTAAAGATGCGGATTTACTAGAAATGTGTTCAAATATGGGAAACATATCGAATTTATTGCATATTCAAAGTTTTCATGGACGATTTTCCAGCCTTAATTCAAGTTATTAACTAAAACTTCAACTAAAAGTCGGCACGGGTTATCGTTATCGTATGGCTTTAAAACTTCATATATATGTTATTTAGGCTAAATAGCACAAATATAGAGGGTATGCATATCAAAATTTGCAAACAAGTTTTTTTCCATATATTCTTGGGACAGTCTAATGTACATATATGTAGATCAAAAAAATATCAAAACCACAATTTTTTCGAAAAAGCTCTAGAAAAATGAAAAATTGCGTCTATAAAAATTTGTATTAAGAATAAATGATTAAATGTGTGCAAGAAATTTGTTTAAATAATTTTTTTAAAGAGCACAAGAAACGTTTTAAAAAAATTGTTTTCAATAAATACTTCATAAAAATTATATTGTTTCTAAAAAAAATTTCAACTTAAGTTTCCAACAAATTTCACTACATAAAATTTTCTCAAACAATAACTTTTTTCAAAAAAGAAAGAATCCAAAAAAGATTTCTTTTTATACATAATTTTTAAATTTTTTTTTATTTTTTACTATACATTAAAAAAAAAATTTTTAATTTTTTCTACTAATAAAAATTTCCAAAAATAAAATTTGAAAAACAAACAAAAAATATTCCAAACAAATTTTTTTTCTACCAAGAATTTCAAAAAAATTTTCTATGTATAAAAACTATTCTTGCATCAAAAAATTTGTAACATACCAAACAAAATTTTAACATCAAAAACAATTCCATAATAGAAAATTTGATTAAGAAAAAATTTGTTTGTTAAAAAAATTCCCAAAAAAATGTATATGCATTCATGCATACTACATATGGGCGTTTCCATCATGTCGAACGTGACCATCGTACATATTCTAACTGAAAAAACCCATAATCTAAATGGTTTTTTATTTTTACAATATGATTAACTTATAGCTCTCAAATAGCCCTAAAATTGGTGCTAAAGTTGATTTTGATTTTGAAAAGCCTATTTCAGCGAAACCTGGGGCAATATTTCAACTGGACTAATTTCAGAATGTTGTGCATTGATGTCTCTACAAACTGGTTTTGATTTTACCCAAAACTAATTTGTACATTTTTTAAATTTAATTTTAATCACTGTCGCACGGGACATGTCGCACGCGACATTTTTTTTCCATCATTCTATTTTTGCTAATATTGCTTTTAAACGAATTTTTAAAGCAAAGAAAACATTATTCTTATGTAGAGTATACTTTTTATTTTGACTTCAGCGCCACCTAGCAGGTCAATTTTTGGAAATCTATGACTTACGATGTTTCAACTACACATGCCAAAATTGAGCCAAAGCGGACCTTATGTACATATATGTATGTATACGGTTTTCCAAAATATCTTGTCACTGGCGCCACCTAGCAAGACCATTTTTCGCAAAAATATTTCTGCTTACATACAAAAAGCAGTCAAATTTGCCCATAAACACGTTAGATATATGGCTTTTGTTTTTTTCTTCGCGGTTGACATTCCGGTGGAAACGCCCATATGCATTAAATTGTATTAATCAATTTTTTTTTCAAGAAAAACATCCGAAATATAGAAATTCGCGAATTTTTGTTTCTTTTATAGTAAATTTCCAAACTAAATTTTTTTCTATAAAAGTTTCCCAAAAAGTTTTTTTTAGAGAAAATGTCCAAAATTTTTTCCTATTCAAAATTTTTAAAAATAATTTATGTAAAAGTTCCGAAAAAATTTTTTTCTATTAAAAATTCCCAAAAAATTTTATAAAAACTGCGAACATTTCTTTTTACATCTATTCAAAAAAATATATTTTCAAAACAATTTTCATTAAAAAAATTTCACTAGAAAATATCTTTTTTAATGTTTCCAAGAATTTTTATTTCTTAAAGTTTTATTAAACAAAATTTTTAAAAAAAAAAAGAATCCAAGAAAGAATAAAACAAATCTCTAAAACATTTGAATTTGTTTACTTTGTTTTCTAAGTGCATTTCGTGAATCAGTAATTTTGTTACAGAACAAAAAATTGACTTCCAAAACAAAATTTCACTACTAAAACTTTAATAAAAAACTAAAATTTTATGTAGATTTTTTTTTTAATTTTCCAAAAAAATTTGTTTCTGTAAAAAATTTTAACAATTTTTTTTCTATAAGTTTAAAAAAAAAATTTATTAAAAGTGTCCAGAAAAAAATATTTTATTTATTTATTTACTTTATATTATATATTTTTTGCGTTTCATTTGTTTAAAGTTTTGGTTTTGATAAATATTTTTAGATTTGATGTATTTTTGAACTATTTTCCGTCATCCCTTGTCAATTTCGGTTTGCAGACAAACCGATTTCGGCGTTGACAAGGGATTATGGAAAATCGTTCCACAAGACATCATCCATCAATAACAAAGGAAACGCAAACAACAAAAATCCAAATTTTTGGATTTATTTATCTTTTATCTAAATATTTGATTTTTTAAGTTATTGCTTTTAAACCAGTTATGTATTTCAAAACAGGATTTTTCAAAAAAAAAAAATTCGTTCGGAATTTCATAAAAGTTTACCGTAACGTAGTACCCGGATCTATGAAATACCACCACAATTGACGCAATTTGAGAGATAATAGCATTTCTTTTGGTGCCGTCACAAGCAACAACAGCATCATCACCGCCAACACAGCCCCATATTTTCGGTAAGTACGTACATATATAAATATGTATGTATCTATACATTGGCGCCAGTAACGATGAATAAGCATGCCATTACAATATATATTAGTATATTGCATATTAGTTCATTTTTCAATTCCATTGTGTTTTTATTCTTCTTCTTCTGGCTTGTATTTTAAAATGCGTTTCAGCACGTTTCGGGATGAGCTAACAAAAATAGGTTGCGAGGGAACGACAACTAAAACCAAAAAAAAATAGAACAAGAGACATTCAGCAACGACTCTCAGAAAGAGTGTATCTCGTGCGAATTTAAAATTATGATTTTTTACTAAATTTAATTCAGCTCCTTTCTTATTGTTTTTATTTTTCTATAATTTCCTGTATTTCTGTGTTTTTGTGGAAAAACATGCGCAATCCTCCCAAAATATCCCATTGCGCATAAATTGTTCTCCTCTCATCGTTGATTAAGTGGCGTCAATATTATCTCTCTCCCTATGATCTGCATGAGTTTTTCCATCAGCTTCGTAAACAATTTTGAAATTGGTCATCGCATATATGTACATACATAAATACATACATACATACATATGTAATGTATTTGCGAAACATTTAATGTTCCTATGTATAGGTGTTCGTATTTTGAAAATTTTTTCTCATAAATTACTAGTCCAAAATAAATGCCCACCTGTTGATTGATTTTATGCTAATTGTCTGCTCGTTAATGAGTTTTCTAAATTTGTAATTGTTTAATTTCGCAAACATTTTGCTCTTTTTAAATGACTCCACAATTTTATTAGCATTTATCGATCATACTTTTTAAGGATGAAAGTTTTGGTTAGTCAAAGTGTTTTCCTCTGAATTAAATTACAAAAAATCTTACTGGAAAACGTGGGCATTAAATAATTCCTGTCCTGACCAAACCGGCTTAATCGTTTTATTTTTTTACGTTTAACTTTGCGTTTGTTCACTTAACTATATACAAAATTATGAAGCTAGTACAGTTTATAATTCCTCTTCTTCGGTACCCATTGCTGTGGTATAATGAAAGACTTGTGAAGTTTTGTTTTTACGCTTGTAATTCCACAATTCGGCGTGCTATAAAAATTTGGTTTATGGTAGATTTGTAACTTTGAAACCACATATAATCAAAGCCCGACCAATGGACTTCAGTTTTTCGCCCAGTTCTGCCGACCGTATACTATCACATATACGGTTTGAGCCGGGACCAAAAAAATTCAACCACTGCCTCTCCATTGTGAATTCGCGACAGCTGTTCATACCGTGTACAGATATGCCCCTCTGCACTTGGTCCTTCCCAGGGACCGTAATCACTAGAAGTCAAATAATTTAAATCAGCAATAAATTATTATTTTATGACTTTATTTTTTTTTGCTTAAAAATAATCATTATTATTTAGTTCTATTTCTTCGCTCAAACAGAAATTATTACTATTTAACTTTAATTTTTTCGATCACAAATAATAATTATCAGGGACCGAAAATAATGATTATTTTCAAATTTTCAATGAAAAAAATTAAAAGCTTCCAAATACCGTAGAACAGTTTCGAGTATATATGTGTGCATGTTTTTCATGTTCTTTATGAATATGATGCGATTTATATTTAATAATTATATTTTTATTTATTTATTTATTCATAATGAAATATAATTATAAATAACTATATTACAATACAAGGCTCTAGCTATTAAGACTATCGGCCTAGTTATATTTTTAATTTTTATCAATCGCTCAGAACATATAAGCATATATCGAGTTATATTTTTTGGATCAAAAAAAGAACTCATTTTTCGAGCGTTATTTTTCTCCCTGTGAAATAATGATTATTATTTAAGTTTAATCTTTTGATCAGTAAATTCATTATTTTTTGAGTTTTATTTTTTTATCAAAAAACTTTTTTCTTGAGCGTTGTTTTATCTCTCAGAAATGAAAATTAATTTTAGAGTTTAATTTTTTTGGGAGATCGAAAAACTCAAAACGCCAAAATGTTTTTCTAAAAGTCCCATTTAATTCCCATTAAATTCTAGTAGAATAAAGTGGAAGTTTCAAGAGTATAAAATTCATGTAGATTTTGATAAGTTTTTTTGGAGACGGTGTTATTACCTTCTTCCAACTAAAAAAGCAAAATTTCGAACATAGCAATTATTTATGGAAGAAAATGTGTGATATAGTCAAAAAAATTCCAAAAATCAACGGTATTTTGTGCACACTTCAAACTAGAAAATTGTCGCTGTGCAACTTTGTTGAATTTTTGTATTAATTGAGCTAGAAATTTGGATTTACATGGATGGCTTTTGTAAGACCGTATCATTTAGTCCCGGGATGTAAAAAAGATACACATAGTACCTGGAGTTCCTTTACTTTATTGGAAAACTGTTTTAAAAAATAACTAATACTCGTACTGCAATATGCAGTTTTTTGGCCGAAAAGAGGTACGAGCGTTACTAATATTTTATGCCGCTCGATTTGATTGATACAAGACTTCATTACTTGTTTTTTTTGCAAAATAAAATTTTTATGGCTTTGAAGATTCGACCATATATTGCAGGGCGGGGGTTTTTCGATAACAACTGATATTTTAAAGCTATTTCAGAAGATCTGCTAATAAAACTGAAATAATAGTTCGCAGACATAAAACTTGAATTTTTGCTGTTTCCTCTAACGAATTATAAAATTCGGTTTATTTTATGGCTTCCGCAAAAAATTTTAATGAAACCCTTCAGCTGTAAAATATGTATCTCTAAACTCGCGTTTTTGGGCATAAAATTTTTAGCTGGGATCCCGTTGCAGGCAAGTTTGTAATTCATGTCTCATGGAAACATGAAAAACTCAGCCAAATCTGGACCAATTTTCGCTTTCGAGATATGATAGGAAGCGCATTTGTTTCTGCTATCAACTTTGCCTTTTTTTTTTTAAACATTTTAGGTCATCAGAAGATTATTCGTATATGGACAGTGTTCGAAAATTATGTTTCTACTTATCTTTTTTAATAAATTGCCTTAGACAATAGAACAATGGGCGCTCGAAAAATCTGTATCAAAGTTTTTATAATCAAAATAATGAAATTTTTATTTAATTTCCGATAAATTTTCAATGCATTTTTTTTTTGGAAACTTGCATAACTCCGCAATTTCTTGCAAGGTTTTCATTTCCGAGGTGTTACTGAAAAGATATTTTCTCTTTTTATTTTTAACGTTGAAACAGCAACCCATTTACATCCCACAATTTTTCGGCTAAAAATTGTCTGAAATTATTAGGTTTTTTAAAAATGGTAAAAAAGGGGAAAATTGTTCATTCATTGATGCCATAAAATATTGCAAAACTCTTACATTCAAGTACATTTTTTCTTTTAAATTTTATGGTGAAAAAGTTTTGTGATACATATACAAGCAGGTTCTGCAATTCAATTTCGAGTGAATTTCAAACAGTCACTTTGAATTCGGATTGAATGGGGTTGAAATTCACTCGGAAGTGAATTGCAGAACCTGCCGGTGTCTCATTATCTTTATCAGGTCCAGATCACGAATGAGGCTGAACTAGTCGAAATATTTTGATGAGAGTTATATAGTTGTTCAAATTTTTTAATTATTTATGAGAGGCCGAAATAATTATTTTCTGTATGGCGCAATTTCGGCACAATTTTAAATTTTCAAATTCCATCCCTGGTACCAAGTATGCATCTAATAATGAAAAATAAACAATTCTAGATTAGGTCTGATTTTTATTGTTGTGTTTCGAGCAAAAATTCTTACTTTTTGTTATTTAGGCATTCACAACAAAAGCAAAGTTTAGCAGATGTAAAAATTATTTCCCAAAAAATCTCAAAAGTCCCGAAGAAATAACAAAGTAAGAAAAGTAAAAAAAATAGAATTAATTAGTTATGAAAAACAAAACACGAAGTTTTCCAAAATGCTCTGTAAAAAAATATCCTTCCTAGTTTAAAATTTTACCCTCAGGTGTTTGCTCAGTTTTTATTACGTTTGAGTCGTTATTATGTCAATTTGGCACAATGCAATTCCAGCCAGAGTTTTGAACTTTATTTTTGATACTAAACAATTTTTTGATTGGCATATGCTTGCTTTAAAAATGTTTATTTATAAAACACAAAAATTAACATATTTACATAGAGTCGGTTATCATACAAAATAGCCTTATTAGCCACCGTAATTTCAGACGGCTGTATAAATAGTAAAAAAGTGGCGACAGCGTCTGTCCATTGGGAGGTGGCAAACAAAGTTGGATCTAAACTATTATAGCCATCTTTGTATAACGCGGTATGAACTTCGTTAATGTATTCATTATTTTACCTTTGTGACTTGAAAAATATTGGAAAGGACAAATTCATCGAGCTAGTGCTAATGCCACATCAAGGCGCACGCCACAAATCGGAGGAGAAGCTCGGCCAAACACTAACATATGTGTAAGCGCCAATCTATTATTATTATTATTAGTGGTAATGCCTCCATCGAATTCTGAACTTGTTTGTCTTTTGACAAAAGTATTATAGTTGGCTCTGCCACTGCTACTTCTTTGGTATCTATTTCAAGGTCTCTAAATCTTCACTGTTGTAATCGTCACCACTATTTTCCACAGTATCACATGGCACATAGTCCGCATCATCGTCGGAAATAAATGGGTCACTATTACCGCTTGCGAATTGATTAAACCAAGAAAAATCCATTTTTTAAGAAACTTGAAAAAAAGACGCGCTAAATAGCACTACTTCTGACAGAAAATGTTGAAAACTACGTTGCTCTCATTTTTTTATGTACATTATTTCATTTTGGCAAATGAACGACTCTTCAGGTAAGTTTCTTGAATAGCCTAACAGCGACATCTGCCACATAAATAGGAAGTTGATACTAAAAGGTCGGCTGACACAAACAACGCTTCAAGGTTAAATTATAATAATTAGGTCTTAAAAGTAAAACAAAAATGAAATAAATGCAGAAAGTACTGGAAAAAATACAGAAAATCCCAGAAAAATTCCGAAATTATCAAGAAAATTAAAACACGTAGGATCACTAAAAGTTCCGAAAAAATTCTAAACGATATTTCGATATAATCTTTGCTAAAAAAAAATCACGCAAAAGAAAATTAAAAAAAGGCGCGTGCAGCAGCGTACACGTGATAGAAGTGAAGCTTCTTTAAAAATTTTGTCTGCACATAAATAACAAACCCAAGTAGTCCAATATGCTTTCACAAGCACATACAAGTTTCTTCCACTTAAGAAATTAGAAAAGATATTGGTTCCAGTTGTCGCCTTAACACGAGTAGCATCGAGGAATGGGCTAAGTCTCACATAAACACACAAACGCGTATTGGCTAGCTTCCCTGCAAAAAATTTCTCTATCCCAAAAATAGCTAAAGATGGGTTGCTTTTTCCACAACACTAGTTCCCGCTCAGTCTTCGAACAACGGCTTTAACTGTCTACTTTAAAATAGAGGTGTCATAGTTCAGAGATATATGGGCAAATGTCCGGAACCGTGTCATTCAACGTCAAGAAAAACAATTAAATTTTTAAATTGAACGCACAAAAATAAATTATACATAAAATTGTTCGAAATCAATTAAGGAAACAATAATTTCTTGTGGCCGACGGTTAAAGGGGCCGTGGGCCAAGGGGAAGTGAGCGTGGCACCTTCCAATCTTTAATTTAGAAAGGGCATGAACTGCCATTTACAAAAATTCAACTCCCGACCTCCTAAGCTCCTTATGGGTCCATAGGGAGCTTTTAGAAAAATGGCCAAAAATCACGATTTTTACTTGTGTTTCGCTTGTTTTAAGTATTATAAGGCGCGGTACTTTCACGCAGAACCTTCTTTCGAGTAGGTGGCCTTCGGAACCCTTCTCAGTAGAATTCCGACTATCCCCGCCAGAGTATTTTCGCACAGAACCCCCTTCCGTGTAGTGATTATATTACTTTTGTAAGACTTTTGTAAGGGAAACAAAGAAGATTTTTTATAGAATTAGTTAATATTAAATAATAAAGTACTTTTAAACAAAAGTGTGATCCCTTAGAAACGTGTGTATGTGAAAAACATTAATTTCGGTCTACCCTTTCCGACTTAATAAGCGAAGTAAAAGCCGCTGTATAGACAAACCAACGCAAACGATTTCTTATTATAAAATAATTTTTTATATCAAATTTTATTAATTAATTAATTATTTAAAATTAATTTTTTGTATCCGCATGCATCTTTGTGATTTTTTGTGTGTGTTTTCTATTGTATTACTTTTACGTCCAATCATATTTATAGAACTTTTTAAAAAAGATTTAAATTCGTTTTTCGGCTCGTACGACCAAGAAAATGGGTTTCCTGATGAAATTAGCAAAACTGTGTGTTTAAAACCTTCTAAAAAGTTCTTTGCATACTCAATTCAAGTCAAAAAAAGAAAAAACTCAAGTGCGTGTAGTCCCTACGCGCGGAGGAAGTGAAGGGTTAAGGTAATTTTTTATCCACCGATAGAATGTTTCCTGAATTTTCAATTTTAATATCTTTAAAAAACCGTTCCAATTATTTCGCTATCTGTTCTCCTTCTCGAGATATTAAATTTTGTCACAGAAAAAAGTAAATTTTCCACCCTGTGCGGCATTTATTAGTCATATATTGTTCTGTTTTATTGGAATAAATATTTAGCATTTTCAAATTATTATACTAATAATGTTATCTACCGATCACGCTTGATTCCAACCTGTTATGTTTTAGCCTGTCAGTGTGCTATCAAAAAAAGGGAAAATTTAAAGCCGTCCACGCAAAGATATATCCAGACTATATTTGTTATAGTTTTGTACGCACGCAGCTGTAAAACATCTTATTTTATTCTTTAATATGTAATTAATATGTATATAAACAAATAAGAAAATTTAGTATACGCTGAAAGTGCAAAATAGAAAAGAACTTAAAATATTGCCTTTTTGATAATTACGAGTGACGGATTTCAAATTATTACAGTTTATTTCTAATAAGGAGCACATCTTTTTCTCAACACCTCATACACTTTTTAATATTTCAGTTACTATTTGCCATGATTTTTGAATGTCTCCGTTTAGCGCTGAAAAAGTTATACTCAAAAAAAGTACAGTACCCAGGGTGACACGTCAATATTGTTATTTTAATGACTTTGATTGTTTATAAAAATTAAAATGACATTTTTAAAACAAAAAAAATTAAATAAGTTACAAAAACTCGTCACATTTGTTACTAAAATGGCCCAAGTTTTCTATAAAAAGTAAAATTTCAT
>JAPVRG010156872.1:0-10978 GCA_029783565.1 Rhagoletis cerasi | reverse complement strand
TTTAAGTGAAAATTAATTTTTTTTACTGTCATTTTCCATATTAAATTCAAGTAAAAAAAATTAATTTTCACTTAAATTTTTTCGTGAAACTGGCTTTTGCTCAATATTTGTGGAAAATAGGCGATACTTTTGCGGAAAATATATTTCAGGTGCGCAATTTGGTGAAAATTAAAAGTCGCGTTGAGCAACCCTAAACCATCACCGATTGTTCCCAAATTTTCAGGAACATGTTTTTTCTTGATGGTTTCAAAGATTTTGATGCATTGCACATGGATTTCAAAAAATTGGTTTTTTTCGAATCACTCAAATGTACAGAATGGATTTTTGTCAAGCTGCTTTTAAGAAGGAAATACTTACTTAATTTCGATATGAACGGGTCCTGAAGCTTTGGGAGTAAATGATAAGTCCGTAAAATCACTCCATACACTGAAGGCGCGGGCTATTTCCGCATCAACATCGTTGCGTTTGAGGCGTTTCGGGTATTTAGAAATTTTATAGGTCAGAGCTTTTACCCGCCATCGGCTTCCCTGCAGAGCATACCGTTTTGAACGACTATCTGTCCCAAAGCCCACCTTATCTCGCACGCCACATCGCGGCAGTGACATTAATTCCAAAGTCTCATCATCCAAATCTCCCGTTATATTAAGGCCGGCAAAACTTTGGAAATCTTGCACAGCTTTAGTCCAGGTGCTTGCATCGAGCAGACCTCCATTGGCAGGATTACGAGCTGAAGCGGGCAGATAGCCGAATTGCGATAGATAAATCTACAGAGAAAAAAAAATAGATTCAAATAAAATTCACTCAAATTTAATACGTTACATACATATATTTAGTTTCAAATTGATTTAAAATGTAATAAATTTATCAGAATTTAATTACTTATTTGCTCATCTTTATTATACCTATACATATATATCTGTGAGGTTTGGCATAAGTATGATGACTTTTTCAAAGAAGTGCCATTCGAATTTTTGATGAAGTATTCAAAGTTTCGCAGAATTTAACCCCAAAACCCACCCCTTGGGTGCGATAATGGACGGGAGGATCGTAGGTATATTTAATTAAAAAGTTATATGCCTAATGTATCTACTTTAGACCGTATCGAAAAAAAAAGTTCGCCGTACACCCCTTCATATGAATTGTTTTTGAAAAGGATTTAAAAAATTATAAATTTTTTTTTTGGACAACCCTAGTAGTCGCCCAATTTCATTTTTCTTCGTATCTTCGGCATTTATAGTCGGATTTTAAAGTGTGATACACCAATGTTTTTGTCTCGATGAGGGGGGTTCCTACGGAAGTTCATTGACCTCAGGTGCTCCATAAGAAAAAAACAAAAACAAAAAAAAGTTGGTTATTTCCGTATGGTTTTCCGACTTATCAAATCGAAATACTTTTTTCGCAAAACATTAAGGATTTTTGACGGTGTTTAATTTATTGTCATTAGGGCGGCACGTTAGGGTGGTAGCAACTGAGATCTGGTGGGTAAGTACCACAATGGAGCACATGAGGCCAATGAACATCCGTAGGAAAACCCCCCTCCTCGAGACAAAAACATTGGAGTATCACACTTTAAGATCCGACTATAAATGCCAAAGATATGAAGAAAAATGTAATTGGGCGACTACTAGGGTTGTCCGAAAAAAATTTTTTATAATTTTTTTAAATGTTTTTTAAAAACACTTCATATGAGGGGGTGTACGGCGAGCTTTTTTTATTTCGCCTGTAAGGCGATACGCTCTAATGTACATATATCATTTACTAATTAACGTTACTTGTTTCGAAGAAGAATTGTGGGACTAAAATGTAATAAATTTATCAGAATTTAATTACTTATTTGCTCATCTTTATTATACCTATACATATATATCTGTGAGGTTTGGCATAAGTATGATGACTTTTTTAAAGAAGTGCCGTTCGAATTTTTGATGAAGTATTCAAAGTTTCGCAGAATCTATTCTTGGTACTCAATAAACAGCTTTTGGATGGTTGTGGGTTATATTTACGGTGACCATTCGTACCGATTTCAGCGGGACTGCACCGATTTTAAGAAAATTGTCCCGGTGAATATTTTTTTGAAAATCGGGACGTATAAGTGTCAACGTCAAACTGAAACCTATTAATGTGTTACATTTGACGTTTTTTGGAAAATCATTTTCTCAAAACCGCAACGATAAATTTTCTCCAAACACTAAGAGAATAATACTCGTTCACGAAATTCGTAAAATAATTTATTTTTATTGTTAATTAACATAAAACAAAAAACTAAATTAGCGGTTAGCACTACCTAAATGTCCGCCGTAACCGCATCGCATAATTAACCAGCTCTTGTATAACTACTTCTAAAGATATATCAGCAGAAAATACTGAAAATTCGCTCCAGAAAATACGCTCTTTAAAATACATTTATGCAAGTTTTATGTGCAGTCTGTAATAAATAAAAAGATACACTTTTTGAAGTTACTTATTAGTACTTTATTTACATAAAATTAAAAACGAGTTCAAACATTTTTAAGAAATTAAGAGAATTGAAGTCGGTTGTGTTTTTGCTTAAAAATTACTTGTTTAATGAAAAGTTCTATAAACACAAGATGTGCTCATCTTTCAAAAGTAATAAAAAAATGTAAAAAAAAAATTTAATAAAAATAAATAAATTAATTTCAAGAAATTTTTAAACCTTTTTGTCCATTTTCCTCGATGTTTCAGAAAGTGTGTCTATAATTTTTTCCACTGTAGGAGTGAGTTCCCAATACAAATAAACCGTTCAATCGTCCTTGAGACATTGTGCTTCTTAAATATATTTTAAGTCTACGGAGTGATGCAAATGATATCTCATTCTTGCATTTTGTTATGGGGAGAGTTACTAGAATGGCAAATAAATTAAATATATAGATATATGAGCTGCTATAAATGAAAATGGTGTAATGCCACTTCTGGAAAAAAATTAGTTAATTACAGTTTTGGTTAGGTATAGACACCTATTTTTACGTTTATTAAATTACATTCAATAGAGCAAGATTTCTTAAAAAATAATCCAAATAATTTTACCTTACAATCTTATCGCAAAAATGTGCCTGAAAAAAATTAATAAGTTCACATCAAAACATATTTTTCTCAAAAATGCGCAAAGTGGTCGTGCAAATCTTTTAAGTTTACTTATATATAAAGTCTTGCGGTTATAACAAAAAAAGATTCGGAAAAAGAACCTTGCGCATTTTGAAAAAAAAAAAAACGAGTTAAAAAATTCACTATAAAAAAAAATTGTTTATTAAAATTTTTTCCTTATTTCTCATTAACCAATGAAATTATGTAATGATGTAAAGTTGTAAAACAATCAACACATATTGCTTATTCAACGGCATAGTTCCTTCTAAACTAATAGTAACCTTAAACATAATAAAACACCCTTTAATAGCACATATGAAGTCGCTAAAAATTTTCCGACTGAAAAGTTAACTTTGAGCTGTTGTACGCGGCAACTGGTAATAGTCAGGAACCCAATGGTTATACACGAGATTTGCTACTTTGTTATGACTCTGCTGGTATATATTTTTTTTATCTTAAATACCAACTTTCGAAAAATGAGTTTTGAGCATCGCCCTCTATGAAGCGGCCCCAGTGTGCGACGCCTTCAAATACAGTTACATTACCATTTATGTAAGCACAAAAGATGTGATGTGACTTAGACCACTTTCAAAATTATGGGCACATATGTATGTGTGTATGGTAGATAGGTTGATAATTCATTGCGCAGTCGCGTTGTGTCGCATTTGTTTATTATTCTTTATTCGGTTATTTATTTAATTTATTAAAACTCTACAACCAGACTTCCTACTGAAAATTTTAAATGTATTGCGCCTTCTTAGATAGAACATTGCCATATACATAGCGATAGCAGGGTACGTGAGTATTTTCAATAATTAAATAATCAACACATGCGCCAGGTATCGATCATATATATCGTATGTACATATAGATTTTTTAGCATAGCATTCAAGTCAGCTGCAACATTGAGTAACCATATCATACATTATACAGGTCTACAAAAAATAATTTTTAGAAAGAACGGCATTTATACGAACGTATATGTAGGGTATATTCCGGACTCTGATTCCTTTTTTATATAAATTTCTCCAACTTTGAAGATTATTGTTAATTTTTTTTTTTAAATTACTGTGAAGTCTGAAGAAATTTTTGTGACAACAAAGAAGGTATTTTGTATAGTTTGTTTTTTATGCGGCTATTTGTTAAACAACATGATAAATCTGCTTATCACTAGATTAGAGTGAAAACTTGTTAAGTCCAGTTTTTCAAATGTTACAGAAGAGATGAAAAACTTCCCAGATTAATTTTTTGTTCAAATATTTTGCAAAACTGTGATAAGAAACATTTTTGCATATTCAAAGCAAAAAATACTTAACTCCATTCGGTAGAAGGTGACGGCAATGTACATTATTTGTATTCTTTTGAATTGCTTTTTTGGACTTAGCAAATTTTTTTCATTGAATAGAAACGGCCGTTGAAACCGACGGCAGGCAACACCACTGTATTTCTACTTTGAAAAAGCTTTTCATAAAACCGTTCACCATTCGGGAGCGGCGTAAAATTGTAGGTTCTTCCATTTGTGTTATAACACCAGGACGCATACCACAAATTGGGGCAGAAGCTTGGCCGAATACTTAGCAAAAGTGTAAGCGCCAAATATTTATTTATTTATGAATAGAAACTACCAGAAATGAAATAAGTAATTCGGTCTTCTTGGAAACAATGTATTTTTAATTTTCCTTACTTCCTGTATCAAAATGGGTAATGCTATCTCAAGTGGGTCATAAATTTACCGATTTTTCGCTCAAATGAAGTTCTACTCGCCTGAATTACACTCCATAAGTTTCTTTGAAAAATTTTTAAATTTCGACATTTTATGAGCATTCGATTTTTTTTAAAACGGGACGGAGTGTATTTTTTGTCTGAAAAACCAAATTGGATTGCGATGATTTTTTAAACATAGGTCGATAAAATACAACACTACCAAACATTATTTTTTCGTCTTGAAAATTTGAAAACTATATATATACAGAAGTGTGAATAACGATTGTGGAAACACGCATATAAACGTCTCGGAGAGGAGAAGGTTCATAGCTTTATTTTGAATAGGGTTACCACCTGTTTGAAAAGTCAAATTCCATAACGTCAGGATCGTACACCCGATTGTGGAAACACGCATACCAACGCATTCGTCTCGAATAGTGGAAAGTTCTTAGCTATATTTTAAAGAGGGTTGCTAACTGTTTGGAAAGTCAAATTTAATTGAATTACACACAAGTTATACGAAATATTAAAATATGGGTGTCGAACGAGTCGCTTCGGCGAGAAGAAGGTTCGTAGTTATATTTCTAAGAGGGTTGCCACCTGTTTGAAAAGTCAAATCTAATTAAATTATACGCAAGTTATATGAAACATTAAACATGGGTGTCGAACGAAAGAGTGTTAAGAAATATTTAGTTTGAACTTATTATACGTGGAACACATTGGTAAGGAAGTTCAAAGAAGGAAACGGGTGCAATTGTTCCAGAGCACCCCGGTATAGATTCGTCCGATGTACTGGGATCCAAATAAGGCCGAGTGCTATTGTACATTATTATTGGCTTTGAAAACCGTCAGTCGAGTAGAATACCAAACGTATAGAGAAGCATGCTTTAAACGATAATTTTAGCAAGATGCGCACCATCGAATCCTCGAGAACTGTGGGAAATGTATAGTGAGGGCATCAGTGAAGACATTCTAAGATAAGCGAGTGTAACCGATCCAAAACAGGAATGTTCGGGTGACATTTTCAATGAAGCTCTAATATTGACTGAGGGCTTATGTATGCCAATCAGCCACAAAGACATTTGCTAACTCAGTGTGCCAGCATCGACACGACATAGAAATGCTCTGCAAGACAGAGACTCGATTTGAGAAGAGCAGTTTGATGCAAATTAGCTGCAACATTTTATGCAAAAGCAAAAATAGCTTCAGCTGTTGATGAGAAAAAAGAAATAATTTTACCAAAAATTAATCCGATAGGTGGCGCTATAGTCGAGATATTCAGAAAATTCGTATTTATGGTCCAATTTTGATGAAACTAGAAAGGTATGCTGCATGTGCAATTAGAAATACCTTTACCAAAAATATAAATTAAAAAAGTATACTGCATAAGTGTACTATACAAAAACTGTTTGAAGTAAATAAATTTCTATGAAATTTAACTATATAAAAAACAAAGGCCCGTAGTCATAGTCGTGATAAAGTTGACAGATATCCCATTGATATGTCAAAAAACTGCTACTAACTTTAGAGTAGAATTCATCTTAACTGTGACTACGGGAAATTGTTATTAAATTCATAAAATCTGCATTTTTAGCTGAAGGTATATGGAAAAGGTAAAGTAAGCTACGCAGACGGAGTTGAGGGTATAGTTTAATACAAATTTGTTTTTGTTATTTATGGCCTTTATAACAATTATATTCAACAATTTATTGAGCTTGAGGCCGTTTTTTATGAAAAACTTTTGTGTTTAATACAAATAAAATTTTATTTTATAAACAAATGTAAATTTACGCAAAGTATTCAAGCATTCACTAAGAAAAAAATTGAATGGATAACAGCTGTTTATTCGCAATCATAGCTTTAGTGCGAGCTTACATACTCCCTATTCATACGTACATACGGCTTTTCCAAATTAAATTTAGCAAGATTCTGCCCATGGCATACGATTTGGCTCAAATTTTCATAGCAGGAGTACAAAAACAAAAATTTAAATTTTGTTTTGTTTTTGCTTTGGCGGAGTAAACTGTCAAACGCTGTAAGTGTGTGTGTTGAAATGCAAAATTTTTCAATTTGACATTAGAATCCGTGAGGCAAAAGACATACAAAAAATCAGCTGATCTAGTGACACCACCTTATATAAATTCGCCTTGATATTAAAATTGAAAAGAAATTTAGAAATTTGTATTCGTTTATATTTGGGGTGGCGGTCGGTCTCGCATGAAAAAAAACCCGTCAAATTATTAAAAATCTGGTGAATGCACGCAGCATCAGAGCTACTTGAAGAGCTGGTCGATGCGCAGAACGATGAATTGGATCGTTCCGCTTTAATTTTAAGGATTTTCAAAATCGCTGCTCTGCAATAAAAATGAAGCTTGTATTTTACTGCTGATTAAAAGGTAGGCAATGACTTCGCTTCACCAGCTCTGACTTAAAGCAATTTGTAAGCCAGATCGCTCTTGGCCGCATTGCTAAGGCTATTGAGAAGAAATGGCATGCAACGCAAATTATTGTATAATGTGTGGTATTATTGGCCGAGTCCTCCTCGTGTAGGTTCCTTTTCTTTTTCTGTTAGCATTTGAAATTTTCCTTTCAAAATAATCAATTTAAACAAATTATCAAAAAAAAAAAACAAAAATTAGTAAGTGGTGCCTTCTAAATTCAAGTTGCCCTTGGTTTACTTAACTCTGTGTCAGTTTACCCTGCTGTAAGGCATTGTCTGGGTTATGAAAATATGAATTTAGCTCTGAGCTACTTAACTATATTTCTAAAAAACTGTAATTTGCAGTTAAAACTGTGAATATGGCTAATAAAAAGTTTTTTCTGACGGAGAACTTAGGTTCTTATGGCTCCAACGGATTAAATAAATATATTTCCCACTAGTGAAAGGTGAAGCGTTTTGTGACCCCACATCATGATCGAGAAGGAAGTATGGCGGTCTAAGACGGTGTCGTGTTAAGAAACATTTGAGGACAAACTTCAAGCATCGAAAATAATGGAAAAAAACTCATTAAAAAAGCAGAGTCTCAACATATGACGCATTACTTTAGCTTTGGCTCTCTTATAAGAGGAGAAGGAGAGTTTAATCGGCTTTCTGGAAGTCTTGATCTTGATTCCGCGATGCTAAGGTCGCAGTTTAAGTCACGCCATGAGTCTTATTATTTAGCAAAACAACCATCTTTTTAATTTAGTTGTTAAACTATTAGTAATATTTATTAATAAATTAGCAATTATTAGTGCAAATAACTAACGCCGAGCAAATGAAATTTTCATTTTTGCCAGGGCGTTACGAGTTGAAGTTGGGTACGGGAGAAATACCGAAAGAACAAAAAGTGGAAGAGGAAACGAGAATAAAAACTCGTTGGCGTTAGAAACCGCAACGCTAGCGCTCCAATTTTGGTACGGAAAAAAATACATAGATATATCGATGTACATATATCGGAAGGTCCACAACATCGTTTTTATTCGATGCATCGAATAGCAAACATCGATATTTCCGATGCATCGATTTGTTTTTTTGCATTATAGTAATTATGCTATGCAACTGTTCGCCTTACCACAAAATGACAATAAAACAAATGAGCTAAAATACCTGTTTGCTTATTTAAAAAATGCAATCCTTATGCAGGAGACGTAAACAAAAGTACACCACACTATGTTTTTCTTATTTGTGTGAATTCAAAGCTTCCATAATCATTTGCATAAATAAATTTTTTCCATAGTGATGGAAAATATAGCTCTTCGAATTTCAGCAACCGAAAATTTTGCAAAATTCGCAAACAAGAATCAATCTGAAAAAGCGAATGGTGGCCGCTGTGGTGTAGTGGTAAGCAGTGCGCGCTTCCACTCCGCAGGCCTGGGTTCAAGCCCTGGTCAGAGCAACCTCGCAAAAAATTTTTGAAAAAAGGTTTTTTCTTAACATCGGTCACCCCTCGGCAGGCAATGGCAAACCTCCGAGGGTACTTCTGCCATTAAAAAGCTTCTCACAAAAATACAATCGCCGTTCGGAGTCGGCGTAAAACTGTAGGTCCCTCCCCTTTGTGTGACAACATCAAGGCGCACGCCACAAATCGGAGGAGAAGCTCGGCCAAACACTAACAAATATTAGTAAATTATTTTGTCCACCTATTTTTTTCTGCATGGTACAGTACGCGGCGGGCACCGCGATGTTGTAAGCTGTGTCGGCAGCGGCCACCCCTCTATTCCAGAGGGAACAGTCCACAGCAGCACCACTGCCAGACACGGCTTGCCACGCTCTAGTGCCATAGATCAAGAAGACTCTGACTAGGAAAGCGTGGTAAGCCTTATCACGAACGGAGAGGAACCTTTTATACGCTCTCCGACCAAATCCGAGTTATTAACAAATGAGGGTGGCCAGCGCTACATCCTCCAGATTAACAAAACGGCAGGGGACATCCTTTACACGCGATTAGGCTAGATGATGTGAGGTGTAGGTAGTGTATACCTTCGCCTTAAAAAGCGACACCTGGTCGACGACAACCACTACACACTGAAAGCTGGGGAAGTGGAGAAGGATCTCGGCATCGAAGGGTCTCTCAACATACGCAATGTGGAGACAGGTAAGCTTGTCACTGCATCCAACCCTGAGAATGAGCTTAAAGGTAGTGCTTAAGATCCTTTAAATATATCTCCACAAAAGTAAATTCGCATAAGCCGAGCTTCTCCTCAACTGAAAGGGCAGCCTAGTTTCTGGTCTTAATAAGGTAAGAACGGCAGTCATGGTATAATACCATGGGGCGAAACCACGAACACGAGTTTAACTATTCATCCATGTTCACAGTTATATAGTTAACTATGGGAAATCATATCGCATGAATGCATTCAACTCCGAACAAGTAGAAGACTTCATACCTTTCATGAACATCAGAAAATTTAACTTAAACCCATTATTGTATTTTTAAACAATTCTTTCGGAGCTACATATTATACCTGATTGATTTACACTGTGAACTTTCTATTTATGATAAGCAAATAGGGGAAACAAGAAGACTGCTGGGCAGTTAACAGTTAGCTACAAACTAGCCCCATTTCCTGCAGGGTGCTTGCATTAATGTTCATGACACGTGTTCAGTTGTTTGCATTGCAAATACTAAGCAAAACATTATTAATTCGTGACGCCGCGCATGCCCCCAGCAAGCACAAAGCTAATTGTGGCGATCATACCGGGTGTGTCTATCACATGCTGTTCCGTCAGATCGCACGATTAATAGCATCTGATTGGCGAAGCAGATTAAATCAAACTGAGTATTAAAGCTCAGTTAGTCTATACTTAATTTTCGCAACTTAACTTAACTTCATATTTTGACCAACCTGTTATGTGAGAAACTGTGTTCGCGGTTAGGCAAAACTTAACTTACTGTAAGAAGTTGAAGAACCTGTAGATTTTAGATTCTTAAGTTAAGGCCTTACGGAAATTGGGAGCGGTGAGAGAGTCAAGCTTGCCAGATTTTCGTTTGTGTATTTCGTAAAAATAAATGAACGCAAACAATTTTTTTCGCAGGAATTTTTATGATTTGGCATTATAGGCGGCGAATTGTCAAACAGCTGAAAAAGAAAATACAAAAACAAAATATCTTCGCTTCTGGCTTAAGTTGACGTGTTGAGTAATCATTGACGATTTTTTACGGCAAGTTAAATTAAGTTAAGTCTAGACTAACTGGGCTTCAATAGTATAAACCAGTGTTGGGAAATTAAGTTTTTGTTGAAATTTTTTTTTAACTTTTACAAATTGATTCCACGTACCCACGTATTTGCATATTTCTTACGAAATATTCCAGTAAAAAATCGAGAAATAGAGGAGTAATGACTTCTTCATCCATTTGAAGCATTAATCGAGCAATCAAGAACATTTTTAAGTTTTCTTGCTTATTGAAACGTTTTGGAGTAATAGGCAGAATAGACGACTCAATTATAATTGAGCTATATCGATTTTAATCGATAATCATGAAGTTCAATTCGCGATTTACACCACTCCAATAAATCGTGCAAAGCTTATTCGAAAGAGGGAGAAAGATGTCTGCGAATTGTGACTACTGCGTTGATACTACTCTCTTCTTTGGTTTGAGTTTGAGTAAAAATCAAAATTTTTTGATTTTTGCTCAGTGAACTGCGCAAAAAGTACAAACTGCTAAATACACAGCACAACCGAACTGTA
>JAPVRG010156828.1:0-11866 GCA_029783565.1 Rhagoletis cerasi | reverse complement strand
TAAGTGCGCCTGTGCCACACTGTCGAAGTGAAACTTATGTCACATATCTAGTTTGTGTCATTATCAATACCTGTAGTTCGTTGGTTTGAAATTGTGAATAAAAAGACAGGCTAGTTAACATAATGTTATATGATTAAGGTTATATTTTAATCCATAACATCGCATATCATACCTAATGAGGGCACAATAGATCCTAAGGTCGCAGTGCAAACCTCTTTTTAGCTATCTATCTATCATACCTAATAATAAATATAATCGATAAAAATATCGATTAGTATATCGATAAAACATCGATAAATATATCGATAACAATACCGATTATTATATAGATAACAATATCGAAAAATGTATCGATAAATATAAAGACTGCAAAATAGATAACTTAATCGATAAATATATCGATACCAATATCCACTATTACATCGATAGCAATATCGATAACATATAACTGATATCGATAAGACTATCGGTTATTATATCAACAACAATATCGATAAATACTACGATTGAAAAATCGATAAATTTATCGATAAATATATCGATTACATGCCACCCCTCTCTCGTTTTTTCTTACTCCGAATCTGTCGCGTTTTCGTTTCTCTCCCATGCCTCCTTCCGTCCGACTGCCCCACCACGCGCGCCATCCCCTCCCTTTTCCTGTCGCTTTTTCGTTTCATTCGATATTGGAATTACAGCCCAACGAGCGCAAAGAAGTTTCACTTCAAAAATTGGGGTTTGTTTTCATATTCAGCGACCCAAAGTGAGCCCAGAAAATACTTTTTTACAGAGGTTAATTTTTCGTGTAAACTAGTGTTATTAAATCTATCGCCAGAAAAACATCGATATTAGTTTTAGTTAAATTCAAAGGAATATTTAATACTTTTAAATTCCAACCAATGCAGTCTCTGTAATTCAATTGGAGAAATGCATAAATATGTATATATTTACTTGAATTTAGTTAGCCTTTCTATAACCTTCATTGGGCGCAAAGTTAAAGGACCTGATTTTTTTTTTAATTCTAACGGGTGGTCTGCCCTTTTGTAATGGTTAGGTTAGCATTTTCAATACTGGCAGCTTAATTCGAAATTTCTGAATGTTCTCCCAAAGTTTGAATAACAAAAAAAGAATTACTATCAGAATTACAAAAATTTATAAAAATAATGTGTAAGCTACATCCAAAGCAAGACTGAGTCACACTAAAGTCGATGCTTAAAACATCATTGAATCTGGCATCGATGTATCGTCGATTTAGCGATGTTCAAAACTTTTAAACATCAATGGCAAACATCGAATTTTGAACCGATATTATCGATGTTTCAAAAATATCTCTAACCATGATACTTATTTCAGCATAACATCGATTTTATGAGATCGATGTCGCCGCCCTATCTTCCAAGCACTCACTCGCTAGTTATTAGCTAGTAATGTAAATAGCACCTTTATTTACTATGTTCGGCTAATTTCAAAACAATACTCAATTTTCGTTTAACACACTAATGAAGAAAGTGACAAATAAAGCAATCAAACACGAAAACACGATTAAAACTCATTTACTGTTTAAATCAAAAGAAAGATAATTTCATGTGCTAATTAGCATTCAGATTGATTGTTGGTAACTAGTTGTCGACGATGGCACCAAAGTGAGAAAGAACAGGTAAGAGCAGCACTATCTTCGGCCATGCCGAGGGCTTCATACCCTTCATGAACATAAAACAAACTTAACTTCAACCTTCATTTCTTTAGGAGCTACACATTACTTAAACTAAATTGATGTACACTATGAACTACACAGATGGCGGAGTTATATCTCATAAACTTATATCTGTATATTGCTTGTAGATCACCGATCTTGTTGATTTTCTCAGTAGAACTTGTATGACTATTTAGTAAGTAGCTCACGAAATTGTTTTGATTTATATCTGAACAATCAATTGAATGGGAGCTATATGTTATAGTAACCCGATCTTTATCATTTCCGTTGATAATATGTGAAAAAAGAGCGAAATTCCGTGTTCCTAGCTGCATAAATGAATGAGTTATAACGCAAACCCGCATATCTGAGCAATCAGTTATATGGGAGATATATGTTGTAGTGGTCCGATTTTGCCGGTTCCGACGAATAATTAATACATTTTAAAAATACACCCTGTCACCAAATTTCAGTCGGATATCTCTAAAACTGAAGGACTAAATTGCATACAAACAGACGGGGAGACGGACACACGTATGTACATGCATGTAGCCTTGGCTTAATCGAGTCAGCTCGACGTTCTGATCATATCTATCTATTATATAAATAGGCAATCATGTTTCCTTTACACCCCGTTTACGGCTAAACTATACTTCTAAGGTATAAACAATTAGACATCATTAGAAAGGTATTTTGCTGCTGATGTGCAGACAAATTTTAAAATTTCAAATTAGTTTAAAATATAGCGAAAAAATCAATTCAAAAGTCACACCAATACCAATGCCATACATGAACGGAAATGCCTCCTAAATGTATGCTTTAATATTGATAGTGAAATGCGAAGCAGCGGTGTAAAAACAATTTATATTCAAATTAATGCAACGATTACGGACAAGTTGAAGATGTAGATGAAGAAAGGAATAAAGGAAAAGATAAAAATAATAATAAAGATTCGTAAAGAATATTTACAAAGAAGAAAGTAAATTCAAATATTTAATATAATGGCAAATGAGGGGGTAAATTTGTACATAGATGCAGAAAAGAATGAAGATAGAGATTAGGATGAAGCTAAAGGAAAAGTTAGAGATAAACATAAAGATCTAGATGAAAATATAAATATAAAGATAAACCTGAAGATCAAAATAATGATCAAAACCGAGACAAAGGTTGAAATAGAGAAAGTGATAGAGATAAAGACAAGTGGCAGAGAAAAGGAACTGAATATGTTGTGTTATGCTATGTTATATCATGTCATGCTATGTTATGTTATGTTATGTAATGCTATGTTATGTTATGTTATGTTATGTTAAGTTATGTTTTGTCATGTTATGTACGTTGGCTAACGCATTTCACCTCAACTCACCACAGCTCACGTTAAATCAATTCACTTCCCTTAACTAAACTGAACTCACCTCAACTCATCTCACTTCGGCTTAAAAACTTACTCCACTTGAGCTCAACACACCTTAACTCCCCACATCTAAATCCACCACTACTTAAGTCACCTCATCTAAGTTCACCACACCTTAATTTACCACACCTCAACTCACCACGCCTTAATTTACCACACCTCAATTCACCACACCTGAATTCACCACTCCGTAACTCAACACACCCAATTTCACCACATGACATGATATCACTTGATATGGCACCAATGACAACATCATTTGGCATAAAACCTTATTTTACGTTAATTAATGCAATTGCTTTTTTATTTATTTTTTATTTTGTTATTTTTGTAAATCAAAAAAAACCAATACGTAAATTAAAATGTCTATGAATAGAAATTTCAGTTACTATGGTAAATATGGTAAACGTATGTAATTTTTTCACTTAGAAGGATGCTGACCGTTGTGGTGGTTGAATTTCAACCACTGGGCAAACTCTAGTAAGTATAAATTTTGATGGGTATATCTCTTCTTATTCTGGTACTTAGTATAAACATTGGACCAAAGTTATAATACCATTTCATGCTCATGAAAGGTATAAAATTAAAAATATGTACATATGTATGTCTGAGCAGGAGTGATGATAATAACAAGGCCAACGCAACATCAATGCCAACCATTTACTACGACGATAGCAATGTGCCTAAAAATATGTATAATGATGTGCATGTTCGGTATATGCGATGTATGTGTATTAAAGAACCTGCATTCAAACATATAAATCTCGCCACGTAGTTAGTCACTTGAAAGTTTCACCTACCTCAACGACCGCCTCTCTCCCCCGCGCCAAACGTTATTATCACAATCGTCACGTTGCCATCGTTATGGTCTTCGTCGTTGTCCTCATCTTTGGTCAATAAATTACAATCGTATTTTCAATGTTAACAAGCTTCAAATGTCGACTGACACATCGAACCAAGCCATCAAACGAATTGCTTGTTGATGGCCAACTCCGCATACATCCGGTTCAACGAGCACACCTCGCGACTACCTGAAATATTCGCATCTGCAATTCTATTGCTGCTGCCTTACGTCTGACTAACCGAACTGAACTTTTAGTTGTTTTGCTAGAAAAAGAGAGTGTAAATGAAAGTAGGTGAAAAGCGAGGCATCCACTACCAAGCCACTTACTCGCGCGCATATTTTTGTATGAATGTATGTATGGAAGTTTCACAGGCATCTCACACCATGACACATAGTTCAACACTAAAACACTACTGGCAGACAAATTAAAAGATACACCAAACGATGTGTCTGATTGCATATGTATGTATGGCTGTATGTTGTATGTATGTGCCTAAGGATGCTAGCAAACAGTACTGGCGGTCTGACAGGGCGATTTGTATAGTACTTAGTAAGTAATAAGTAATGAGTGCACCCTGTTGCGCATACGTAGTACAAATATATACACACATAGAAACTTATAAATGTACAGTGAACGCTCGGTATTATCGACTGATTAAAAACGAGATCTGTCGCGGAAACTGAATTTTTGCGATAACCGAACTTATAATTTCATTAAAAGCAATTGTAGGTAATTATTACAAAAAAAAACCCTTCTTATTGATATATTTTTGAAGTATTTACATCTATACATACAATACAAATGTAACGAGCAGATGTCTGTAAATTATAGATATTAAAGAAAAATTAATGTGGGGGGTTTTTTTAGAACAACAGAAGCAAAATTAACAATTTTTAGAATTTTTGTCTGTCTGTCTGTCTCTCGAAAATTATTGCATGGGATTGAATGCAGTTTTCACCGATGTACTTCTAGAAGTCCAACTTAAAAAACGGAGAAAAAATTTGAGAGTTGCCACCTGTATGAAAATTCCAGTTTAAGTAAATTTATAAGATAAAATAAATATTCCAAAATGGCTATCAAAACAAAAGCTTACAGCTAAAAATATTTTTGTGGGAGGTTGCCACCTTTTTAAAAAATTTAATTTAATTTAATTGATAAAATAAATGAAATATGACAATACGGCTATTAAACAAAAAAGGTTTAAGAAAGTTTACTGTCGAAAATATTTTTGAAGCGGGTTGCCACCTATTTAAAAAGTTTAGTTCAGTTAAGTTGATAAGAAAAAGTAAATATTGAGTTAGTAGATTATTAATTAAATTCCCAGGAGAAAATCGATACTTAACTTACTTTTTATATATAGTAGACTCGGAGTGGAGGGAGCCCCGGATTGAGAGAACTACTCGATTGAGGGGACCACACAAATTCTTTCATTGTATTCTCTGTTCAGTGTGGTCCAGTGCGTTCAAGCGGTTTTTCGAAATCAGTTAGTGATGAAAAGGTGCATATTCTTTTGCTAGTTTAATATGAATATAATTGCACTCAGTACACAAATTACTTATACGTTACATACTATAGTGTTAATAAACACTTTTTTATTCGCAATCCACTTTTATACATATGTAAATTCAATCTCGATTGAAGGCACAGTCTGGGTTAATGGACACTAATAAACTGAAAAATTAAACACCTCTCCAAAGAGACTCATGTACGAAAAAATTAGTGGATTCCCCGTTATTTAAGCTTAAGTTGTGAAACAAAACTTGGAATAGCATTGCGATCAAACCAATGAAGTAGATATTCTTATTACATTTGAAAAAGAGAATAAAAGTCGCGCAAACATAACCTTTTTGTTGTCAACTGTCGCCATTATAGAACCTGCAATGCTAAAAATTAAGCTGCCACAATAACTGGGCCCGTTGCGATAATGATAAGTCGCGAATACAGAGCGTGCACTGTATATATATACTCATAGAATATGCAAATACAGTACATACTTATAAACATTTGTCTGAACGCAGGCGTCTGCAACTGGTGGCTGCTACAACGTAATCTTACAAAAAAAAATTCCACTACCGATACATACATTAACCTACATACTTAGATATATATACATATAAATAAATAATATGTACATACATATATGCATATATATACACATATACATATGTATGTGTGCCAAGGTGCTTAAATACAAACAGCCAGCAACGTGACACTCATTCATTAAAGCATTTCGACCTGTGCTGACTACAAGGACTCAAAATCAGCTCAGCTTTTGGTATACATGGCGTATACGTGCTCTCTCGCTTCTGCTGCTACGACTGACTGCTGCTGTTCTCCAGGGGTTAGCTCTCATTTTAGTACACAACTAGGGTACTAATAAATACATACATATGTGTGTGCATACATTTGTATATACATGTAGACATGTATGTATATTTTGTAAGTTGTGCGTATTTTTGAACTTGATTTATCTCTGCTGCGTGTCTTGTTGTTGTCCTTGTTGTTAATATATTCTTTTTACTCTTGCTTGCTTCTTGTTCACGAAAAGCTTTATCATACAGCTTCACAAGGCTAAACAGGTGTATATATTTAGATGTATATGTATATGTAACTATGTGTGCAATCATGCTTTCGTTATCCCCTTGACCCTTACCAGCACCCAACAATACATATTCATCTTGTGAATAATCTGTTTCCTAGGATCTCTTACTTAGAGGCTCTGTGGACTTTTCAGATGTTCTATTATTGCATAGCGATTATAATAGTGGTGCTCTGGTTGGTCAAGCCTGTTTATTAGTGGTTACAAGCATATGAACTTATGACAGGTATGTATGTCGCTGGACAAACAATCACTCCACTCTGCAACCAGTCTCCCATTCTTCACTCATAAATGGGTGCGGCAAGCTGCAGATTTTCAAGGGCATAAATCAAAGTTATGTATGCCTACATGGACGTGTTTACATATACAAATATACATATAACAGTACATTTATATCCATGTACATTAGGGTGCTCCAAAAAAAGTTGAAAGTGTTAAGCTCTCACTCCCTAGGATTTTTGTAAATGGAATAAAAATGGAATTAAAAAAAATTTTATTTAAAACTACCTCAAAGCCCATGAAGTTTTCGATTTATTTTATATAGGGAAAAACATGGTACAGAATCTTTGAAAATCTATATTTTTTAATCGACAAACTATGTTCCTCTTTAAAAGGCTTCAAAGAATAATACCCAATGGTTCATTTAACAATTTTTAAAAAATTGCTTTTTTTATGGGTCCCCTAAAACCCCCAAAAAACGCAAAGGGGAAACAATAAAAAATCGTTAATGTAAAAAAAGTTAAATAAACCATTGGGTATTATTCTTTCAAGTCACCGGAATAGAATTCAAGAATTCCTCGCATTTCCACGAAAAAGTGTTTTCCTCCATATAAAATACATTGAAAACTTCATGAGTTTTGGGCAGTTCTAAATATCTTTTTTCTTAAAACAAAAAATAGCGGAATTTTTTCATTTAGAAAAATCATAGGGGGTGAAAACTTAACGTTTCAAGCTTTTTTCGGTGCATGAACATTTGGACCACCCTAATTTCCATATGTGCGTACTTCAGCCGAACACAATCTGTATTCAATTTTAGTGTTCCAATTTCAAATCCCACTTTGTCAATTACTTATGTACATACGTTAGTCAAATTCATAAGTCGGTATAACAATGCAGTTTTCAATGCCGTGGCTATTTCTGCACTTTCAAGTGCATATGCATATTCATATGTTCATGCATACGTACATACGTGCGTATGTGTGCTCATTTGCGGAGGTCCAAACAAAGTAAAATTTTAGATATAGCGGAAAATCGTGCATGAAAGCATAAAAGGTAATAAGATTTAAAATTTTTAAGGTACCATCATTTCCCAGATACGTTAATTTGTACAGAGGCGAGTCAAAAGTTTTTCTGAGCAGATATATGTATCTGTATGGACCCGGCATTAAACTTTCAGTTACAGAATAATAGATTGGCGCTTACACAATATGTTAATGTTTGGCCGGCCTTCTCCTCCAATTTGTGGCGTGCGCCTTGATGTTGTCACACAAAGGGGAGGGACCTACAGTTTTACGCCGACTCCGAACGGCGATTGTATTTTTATGTAAAGCTTTTCATGGCAGAAATACACTCGAAGGCTTGCCATTGCCTGCCGAAAGGCGACCGCTGTTAAAAAAAAACCTATTTTCTATAATTTTTTTGCGATACTACTTGGACCTGGGCTTGAACCCAGGCGCCACGGAGTGGTAGTGCGCACTTCTAACCCCTTCACCACAGCGGCCGCCAGACCTAAGGTTTAGCAATTTTGACTTCTGCTTGGATATTCATCTTCAAGCTTGTAAGGAATGCTTTAAAAATCTGCAGTTTTTGGCACCGAAAAGCTTGAAATTTCCGTAACACTGTACCAGGCCACAGCGAGGTCTAAGATTACGAAAGCGCTGTCATGCTCGAGAGTAAAGGACCTTTTTGTGGGCGTTTTAAAGATTTTTAGGTTCTGATTGTGTATATTTAGACTGCAGTAAACACTAGGGAACTATAGAAGATCTTAGTCAAACTAGACACTTTTCTAATCCATTCGCCGGAAAATACACATTTTTGAATTGAAACTTCTTTGCGTTCAGTTGGGAGTAGATGCAAACATCGATGTAACGAAAAATCGACACACTAAATAATTCCAAACGAAAGAGCGACAGAAATAGGATGGGGATGGCGGGGGGTTGAGCTCGATTAAGATTAAGATTAAGATAAAGATAAGGATAAAGATAAAGATTCAGATTAAGATTAAGATTAAGAATAAGATTAAGATTAAGATTAATATGTAAATACATTCACCAGTCACAACTTAGCCTTAGAGATATTCTTTTGGAAAGGGTACATTTTATTTAATAAAATCTGTTAACAAGTTAGGTAGTGGTGGAGGCACACCACAAACTGCTGGAGCGATTTAACTAAGGTTTCACGTGCCAAATATATGTATAGTAAATATATTCATATGAATACATACAGTATATGTAAATATAATTACAGTTATTAATGAATTTCTCGCAATAAACATTTACCTCATTTCCCCTATACAACATAAAATTAATCTATTATATGCTAATTGCATATAACTTAATTTTCCTATGTTGCATGCAAAGGACTATATTGTAGTGTTTTTATACATATTTATACATATATATGTACCTTAGGGTGGTCCTTAAAATGAAATTTTAAATCTCACCCCTCAACCGGTAATACCACGGTTAAAGATATCACATACAAATTTTAGTCCCGTTTGGAGACGGTAAAGGCGTGTCGCAGAGGTGTCAAAGTTCAGATTCCTCTATGGAGACTATATAAATGAATCTGAACTTTGACCCCTGTGCGACACGCCTTAACCGATGCCAATCAGGACCAAAATTTATATACGACATCTGCGCCTACAGTTGTATCGATTTTGGGTATTAGATGAAAAAAAAATTAATTTTAATTTTTTGAGTCTCCTTAGAGGAATCTGAACTTTGACCACTGTGCGACACGCCTAAACGGTCTCCGATCGGGGCCAAAATGTATGTGTGATATCTTTGACTATATTAGCGTCGATGTAGGGGTTGAGGTTTAGGAAATCTGATGTAAAAATGTGCTTCACACATTTAAGGACCACCATAATGTACAGACATTTAGGTGTGTACATATATCTACATTAGTTATTCATAAGCTTATTAAATTGTATGCTTTTAATTGGTTTAGAAAATGAATTTGATCAATTAGTAAGCTGAGCAAAATAAAATGTTTCAGATTTATTTGTATTTATTTCTAGAATTACCTCTACGCAACAACAACAGCATAGTACCAAATGTTAATAAAACTTGTTAATACGAAACCAAAAATGATACAATTCAAATTTGTTAATATTACAAAGTATAATATACATTGTATATTCGCCTAGCCATTTTTCTAACATTATTCGATATCAATGAGTGCTGGGTTGAAAAAGTTTCCATTTTACCTAAAAATAGCACCTGAAAAATTTGACACCGATCCGGGAATTATTGATGAACCCAAAATTTGATTAAAGTTAAACCGAGGAATTATTATTAGGTATGCTCTTTTGTAGCCCATTAAATTTTGATATAATAAAGTGCAAGTTGGGACTAACAGTTGATTTGTGGAATTGTTTTCTTGACGCTGTTGTGCATTTTCTTCCATACAAAGTGTGTTCCAATATTTTTTATATGTAGAAAATGAGCAACACCTTCAACAACAAAAATTTCCAAAAATCAACGGTAAGTCCTAACTACTTCAAACTTGCACTTTAAAATTAAATTGGCTAGAAAACTGCATACGTACATTATGCATTTAGTATGCGAAAAACAAATAAATAATTTAAAATGTCAATAGTAATTCCTCTGTTTAGCTTTAATTAACTTTTGGGACCATCAATAATTCCTGGATCGGTTTCAAATTTTTCGTATGCTGTTTTTAGGTAAAATAGAAACTTTTTCAGCCCGGCGCACAGTGTGAGATTTGCCCAATCTAGCTGATATAAAATCACAATGGGAATAAATGGTTCATTTTTCACTCTGTACTCACCAACTAACACTTTTGCATTAAACATTTGTCGGAATTGACTGGATCGGACCACTATAGCATATATCCCCCATACAACCGATTGTTCAGATATGGGGTATTTTCGCCTTTTCTCCCGTATTTTAACAGCTAAAGCCGTCAAATTTTGTGAGGTGCCTACGAATATGTAGTGTAAGGTTTCCTGAAAAAATCGCGGAGATCGAAAATATATATAGGATATTTCCCATACAACTGATTGTTCAGATATGGGGTATTTTCGCCATTTCTCCCGTAGTTTAACAGCTAAAGCCGTAAAATTTTGTGAGGTGCCTACGAATATGTAGTGTAAGGTTTCCTGAAAAAATCGCGGAGATCGAATATATATATAGGATATATCCCAGACAACTGATTGTTCAGATATGGGGTATTTTCGCCATTTCTCCCGTATTTTAACAGCTAAACCCGTCAAATTTTGTGAGGTGCCTACGAATATGTAGTGTAAGGTTTTTTTGAAAAAATCGCGGAGATCGGATATATATATAAGATATATCCCATACAACCGATTGTTCAGATATGGAATATTTTCGCCATTTGTCCCGTATTTTCCCCAATCTAGCTGATATAAAATCACGATGGGAATGAATGGTTAATTTTTCTATTTTTACTCACCAACTAACATTTTTACATTACAATAAACATGTTATTTGTAAACATTTATTTTTATTTCACCATTTTTATTGATCTAAATTAATTTAAATTAGAAAGGTTATCTCAAACTTAAAAAAATGCATTAGATTGTAAAGAAAAACATCATATATAAAACTAAGTTATTGCAAAACACTATATACATACATATTTATATATATACATATACATATATTCAAATTGAGGAAATGTAAATCAATAACTGTATGTTAAGCAACGGAACTGGAGTCGAACTCTTCATCTTGCTCTGGTATATCGGAGCCTTGAGCAAAATATTACATGAAAACCTGCATTTTCCTGCAGCTAAAGTTATGTTATTTTCGTTCTACGAATAGCAGGGAATAAGCCCATATGAAAATGAAAGCGAACAAACGCGAATAACGAGATCGCGGGTTTTATGAAGTTACTACATTTCAAAAATTTTACTTATTTTAACATCATCTCATTTTAACATAAAAAACTAATTCCAATGCCAATCAAATCAGAAAAATTTATTGTCATCAAAAGTAGGATACCTCAGAAAATAAGCACAATATTATATTTTAGCAATTGACGTATAACTCGCGACACACTAGGAATTTGAACTTTCACATTCAAGTGCATAAAAAAGACTGAAAATATTTTCT
>JAPVRG010156822.1:0-11529 GCA_029783565.1 Rhagoletis cerasi | reverse complement strand
CAGATGGTTGCTTAAAACGAAAATATTGTGAATACGTGAGCTAGACAAGAGTAAGTAGGCAAAAACTTGCACTTTTAAGGGGTTGAGTGCAACATCAAACATATTTTGCACCATGGAAGGGCAACATTTTTTGGTAGAAACGAAATCACCATTAGCTGACTCTTTTCTCTGTGTACTCAGTCTCATATTCGCTTTCCTTTTTACATACTTGTACGAACTAAGTCTGCTTAGCGGCTTGACGTAGTGGAAAGCTGTAAATTTACAGCTGCTTACCCGCTCTGTTATACAATAGTTAAAATCTCCTGTACCAATGCCCGAGATGTTTCACATCAAACCCGCTTTCCCTTAAGTGCCAAGTGCATTTGCGTCAAAGATTCATTACCTTTTAAAAATCCCACTTTTCGTATTACAGGTAATACTTAAATGCATGATCGATGTTGGAGCTTACAAGTGCACAACATTTTGCATAAATCAACTACCAACCACGTTTACAGAATTTCGAACAACCATTGCCATTTGCCATGAAAAATATTAGCAAAAACAATTTGCTAAGGAAATATGAATGAACTCTCACCAGTGTCACCCCGTTAGTACCAAACGGTTGTTGGTTTTGTACCTTTTGCCATTTTACTGACATATCGCCTTTTGGTAACTGACTGTGCAACAAATGGCAGTCGCCAATGTTCGGCGGAGTGCAGCAGGCGACAAGCAAGGAATGCACAGCAGTGGTCGTTTGGTGGCATAACAAATTGTGAGACACACATTCGTACTATGTACATGTTTCTATATATGTACATATGTATGTATTTCTAAATTCTAAATAATTCAAACGAATGGCGAAGAAGTAAAGTTGGAGGGGGACTGCGTTAAAGAAAATATATATTTGGCATGCAATTAGTTTGTGTCGGATGGTGGTAAGCAGAAAAGCGATAATTTTTCCTTTTTATTTTTTGGACAGAAATATGTACTTAAAAGTCGAAATTCGCTTGATATTTTTTGAACACAGAATAACCGATTGGTAATACAAAAAACAGTTAAGGTATAAATAAACCGTGGGATATATTTACAACGTGCTTGTGGAGCATTGGTGACAGTAAAAAAATCTTGTAAAAAAGAATGGCCAACAAGAACATCGTATGCACTTGGTACATATGGCCAAATCTCTAGAACCGTGTAATTCAACGTTAAAAAAATTAAATTTTTAAATTGAACGCACAAAAATAAATTATACATCAAATTGTTCGAAATATTAGTATGTTTCCACCAATGTTTCCTTGCCTTTGCCTCAAGTGCTACCGGCGAGCCATTTGAGCACTTTGTTGCGTTGAAAGCTGTCTAAAATTTTTGGGTTACTTACGGTCGGTATTACAGTGGCATTCCCTCTTCGTCTAAGCAGAAAGACACCGCAGTGATCAGGCAGCCTACATACACATGTACATATGTATGTATATACAAATATATGTGAAGAACTACTACTTAATTGGCATTGTGATAATACATCACCGTCTAATCTTCATCAAATTTACACGCGTTATGCAAATAATCTCATCGTCAACAGCTGCTTCCTTACTTCGTTTTTACAGAAATTTAGGTTTTTAATTTAATTTCTCTCAATCGACATGTTGGGACCACACAAAGTCTGCGCTGCACGGAGGAATTCAAACATTTTTATTGCTTGTATTTGGCACTGCGAGTGAAATTCAGTTTTCTTTTATTATCTGCAATATACATATCTTTGAAGTATCATAACATAAGCCAATGAATGGTGGTTTAAATTCCAGAATAAGTGCTTAAGTAATTGCCTCGAAGTCGCTTGCGGTCAAGGTCAGAAACTCCAAATATTTGCCAGATATTACTTCCAAATTTCAGTCTGTACTACCAGCTTTGGACAGCAGCTGTATTATAAATAACAATTAGAATGCAAAACGGCGTAAAAATAAGAAAGCCATAGAGAACTGTGAGATTATTATGATTAATTACGCGCACCACGGGTGGCAGACATGCCAGACATGCGAAGTGGTCAGCCAAAAAGCAAAAGGTAAGCGAAAGCCTGCCAAAAGCGACACCCGAAACACTCGAAGCGCGCAAGGCCAATAGGTGGACAACAACAAGAAGCAGACAGCGCATGGAGCAACCAGCACAGCAAGCGCATTTATTTGGCCCATTCAGCCAGAGTAGTGTTGCAAAAACACGAATCCTAATAAGTGATAATTAAATATCTTAACGAAAGGTCAAGTTCAGAAACAAAACAAACAAATGCAAACAGAAAAATAATCGAACCAAGAAAATAACAACACAAGTAAATATGTACATAAATAATACTAATTGCAAGCTGGTGAAAATTTCCACAATAAGTGCGAACTCAACATGCTGGCTTCTTGAGATTTAGCGAAAAAGGCCAAAGCGCTGACCCAGCCCAGGGGAAGAGCGAAAATTGAAATGAACAACAAGAGAATTGCGTCATGTAAATTTTGTGTAAACAAATAAAAATGGGTGCGTGCGTATGTTCAGCCACTTGCAATTTGCAACAACAGCGAAATTAAATGCCACACTGCAGCAGCGAGAAAGCAGCAACAGAAGAAATAAAAGATTGCTGCCAGCCAACTGACTCGTCTGCTGGTTGAGGGTTGAGGCCCTGCCTAAGAGACTGTAGAACTGTAAGTTTTTATTAGCAAAAAGATGCAAGCAGAGCAAATACATAAAGCTAAGAAAAAACAAGCAAATAATGAAACTTATTCTCCGACGAATTGCATAGATGCATAAATAATTTTACGCATTCGTCGCACAGTGAGCTTAGTGAGCTTAGTGAGCGGGGAGCGGGGGGTATGGTGGCAGGCAGCTGTCCATTAGGGATTAACATGGAAGCAGTGAACGAAATAAATTTCTGCAGACTTAACAAACGACCTTTACATAAGTCAACTTAAGTACTGTCACGGAACGAAAAATTCCTCCGCTTAAATTCACCTGCGGCGTTCTAGATCGTCTTCAGTGTGCTGTTCTTCCGATGTGATGTCTGCCTTTAGCAAAGGTATGCGCTTGTCACTTGCAAGCCAACCACAACGATAAGGGGGCTTAGGAGACAAAGCGTGACAATTCGAAATGAAGAACGACACAAACACACACACGTTTGCATTCATTAATTTTAATTAAATAATCCTGTTGGGGAAAAGTTCGTTAGCCATTTGAAATGCATTTGGAGATGCGAGCACTTTATGTGGAGTTAGTTTTGTGACTTTTCCAAATGAGTGTTATTTTACACTAGAGTTGGCCCAGTGGTCGAAATTCAAGCACCACAACGGTCAGCATTCTTCTACGTGAAAAATTTGGTGATTTAACGTGAGCTGTGGTGAGTTGAGGTGAAATGTGTTAACGAACGTACATAACATGACAAAACATAACTTACATAACATAACATAACATAACGTAACATAACATAACATAGCATAACATTTTAAAACATAGCATAACATAACCTAACATAACATAACAAAACATAACATGAGATGGCATAGCATAACATAACATAGCATAACATATTCAGTTCCTTTTCTGTGCCTCTTGTCTTTATCTCTATCACTTTCCCTATTTCTACCTTTGACTCGTTTTTATCTTTATTTTGATTTTCAGGTTTATCTTTATATTTACCTTTTCATCTTTATCTTTACCTTTACCTTCATCCTAATCTTTGTCTTCATTCTCTTTTGAATCTAAGCACATATTCACCCCCTCCTTTGCCATTATATTAAATATTTGAATTTACCTTATTCTTTCCCTTTATCCTTACGAATCTTTATTCTTATTTTTATCTTTTCCTTTATTCCTTTCTTCATCTACATATTCAACTTTTCCTTCATCGTTGCATTAATTTCAATCCAGAGAAATGTAAATTCATAATGGGAAAGTAGAAATTGATATTGAGAAATGTAAGTTCATAATGAGAATATATAAATTGATAGTGAGAAAACGTAAATTCATTATGATAAAATACGTACACTGCGTTTTTGTTTGAATTAAAAAAAAAATTTATTTAAGAAGGTTTGATTGAAATTAAAAAATAATAAAATATTCAGCTCAAAATTTCAATACCTTCTGAATTGGACACTCATATATGTAAATAAAATTAATTTAAAGATAACTGTGCGATCTGCAGAGCAAATATGAAATATAAAAGTGTGTCAAAACAACTACATTCCACACAGATGTTCTAAGCTTAGTAGATATGCAAGTCGGGGAGTAAATGTGTTGTCCAACTTTAATTTTGCGGTGTAAATGTTTTTTAGCAGTATCCTTCGATTTTTTCTTTAATTTACCTAATACCGCAGAATCCAGAGTAATGTACTTGTAGCTCTTCATTGTTATAATTTTTTATATTATCATTATCAATTTACTTTTTCTCATTACGAATTTACGTTTTCCCATTATCAATTTATATATTCTCAATATGAATTTACGTTTCTCATTATCAATTTGTACTTCCTCAATACCGTTAAGCAATTTTTTTGTTTTTTGTAGAAGGTGTCGCTTATTTTCTCATTTGCCATATATGTATGTAATTGTGATAAGCACTATATTGGGCATTTGGAAAAATCTTTAATTGGAATTGAGCGCTGCCGGATGTGGCAATAGCAGCTCTCCCTGTCATCCTTAATACCATCTTGGAAAAGTTAGCAGATCATCTTAATAAGTACAAAGCTTATAAAAAAAATTAGAACAAACTTGGACTTTAAAGTGTGTTAAGCTGCAGTTGCTTTCGTTTTTCTTTACCTCACTTTCTCGACCATTTAAGGCCCTTTTTACTGCATTGTAGACCTTTTTTAAACTTGGGTGCATTTTTTCTTCATTATGTAAAATAAGGACGTGAAAAGCTGCACAAAATCATGAACAATGTTCCGGTTATGTTTAAAAAATTTGCTTTTAAACCAGCGATGGACAAAAAATTCTCCGGAGGAAGGTCGGCGTCGACTAGAGCGTATATGTACGCATACAGAAGCCAAACAGAATGCCAAGCATTTGACTCTTTAATAGGAGTTTTTCATACAAAATCAGTCAGGAATGCTTCACACTTAAACACGAATGCCGAAAAAGGCAAAATTATAACCAACAACTCTCTAATGGCACTATTTCTTTCATTGCATCACGCCACATCACCATTCAATTTCCTAAAATTAAATGAGATCTTTGTTTAATATGTATTTAATGAAGCCAGCCACACGATTTTCAGAAAGTGGGACACAGTCCCATCACTTTGACTGACTGATTCAGCTGCGCTGCTCTTGAACCAGCGACTTTACTTAATGTTGATCATAGGAAGCTTTTACTCTGTGCCCGACTGTATAAAACCTCTATAAAGCTTAAACAAGCTCTTCAGGCGTGCATGTTGTGTCTACTCTTCTTAAGACCATTTTCATAGTGGAGAGTTAACTCACATCCGGCAGTTAACTCACAATTTTTGTACTGAAAATCTATAGTTAACTGCCGAATGTGAGATAACTTCCGACTGTGAAAATGACACTTAGGGGTAGTTTTTCAGTGCACGGTTAAATCTAAACGTGTTTTAAACTTAGTTTAAACGCTCAAGCAAGCTGGTTTAAACTAAAATTACCCAATCAAGTGACTGCGAAGTGTTAAATATGAACGCAGCAAGTTTACGTGATCTAAGTTTAAACTGGCACTGAAAAAGTGGCCCTTAAACGCACAAAATATGCTTAGACTAGAATTCTTGAAAGATATCCAATGATGTAAATAAAATCAGGGTTTTTATTTTACTAGTAGCTTTCAAAAGTGGACTCTTAAAACAGAAAAAAACATTTTTCACAATCTTTAACGCCCACAAACCGTTTGAAAAAGGGATTAATGTTGCAACGCTCACACAAAGCTAAAAATACTTTGTTTTTGTTATTTTTAGCCTATTAACAATTAATATTGAAACATTTTTATTGAGCCTGAGGCCCTTTTTGGTGAAAATTTTTGTGGAAAAACAACAACAATTCACATTTTGCTAGAAGTTATAGCTGCTATTTCGGAGATAAAATAGAAGCTAACTAAAATAACAACAACCACATGATCAAGTCTAAATAGCAACAGAATAGTTGCCATTGATTGTAGTTGGGTTGACTACAAGGAAAAGTGAAAAAGGCAACAACAATTTACGTGGCGAACTTAGCTCAGTGGGTAAGACCTCTGGCTTTGCACGCCAGAGTCGCCGGATGTGGAGATGTGGTGATCTCCGAAATAGTAGCTATATATAACGTCTACCAAAATGTCAACTGTTGTTGTTTTTCCACAAAAATTTCAATATTAAAGCTAAAAATAGTAACTGACAATACCACAAATATGAAAATGCAAATACAAATTGTAACCCATATACACACATACACACACATATATATACCACTTAGGATTAATAATTTAAACCGTTGATTAATCCTGTCATTCAGTAAAAAGTCACACGCGTACAGTATTGCATACTCGTGTACATATGTATGTACATTAGAGTGTTCCTTTTGCTTAAAATTAAAAGTACATAACTTGATTTTAAAAAAAATTTAATTTAGAGGTCGCTCAAGTCCATTTTTATTTTGCTTAAAATTACTCGTCCTTCAATCCGTGCGCACGCGAAATTCCTCTGAAATTTTAAGTTTTGTAAGATCTTATAATATGCCGCTGAATGTACTAGTAGAGTTATTTTTTCGATCCGGCTCTTACCTTTTTAGATAATACGAATTAATAATAAAAAAACGAGAAAAAACCCGAAATTGCACTTTAAAAGTTCATTGTTTCTTAGAAAAAATTTATTTGATTTTATGTCAATGATGATGTACATATGTATATAGCCATAACCTTAGCGAACAAACTGAGTCATCGCAGAGGATTTAACGTTTATTACTTCTCGATATATCAGCAAATTATTGAACCTAAATCTAGATGCGTGGCTGTAAAAAATAAAAAATAAAAATTTCTAAGAAATAATCAAATTTTAAAGTGCAATTTCGGGGTTTTTTCTCGTTTTTTTAATATCTATTCGTATTATCTAAAAAGGTAAGAGCCGGATCGAAAAAATAACTCTACTAGTACATTCAGCGGCCTCGAAAGCATATTATAAGATCTTATAAAACTTAAATTTTCAGAGGAATTTCGCGTGCGCACGGATTAAAGGACGAGTAATTTTAAGCAAAATCAAAATGGACTTGAGCGACCTCTAAATTTTATTATTTTTTTTTAAATCAAGTTACGTACTTTCGCTTTTTAGCAAAAGGAACAAAAATTTGCTTGAACACTGAATAATATTTAAAAAAAAGGATTTCCTGGACCACCCTAATGTACATATGTATGTAGAATCGAATGATGATTCTTAGTTCGGAAAGGGATGTATAAACTTTACATGCGTGTTGAAATAAGCTCACACACATCCATACATACAAATAAATTCATGCACAAATACATGGAATATAAGCCTGAACAATTGAAATATGTAATGCTTTCCGAATCGAACGCGTCGCGGAGAGATGGAGACCATTGAAAAATTGCTATTGTAGAAGTAAATGCATTTATGTTTTAAGTTTGTGCGTGTATGTGTCATTTGAATGCAAGCGTGCGCTGGAGCGCATCGTTTTATTAATGCGTTGGCATTTTAATTCAATTAGTTTCGAGTTTATAATTAAACATTCATTTTCATCATTTCATATGCATTGTAGTGGAAAATAGCAATACAACAACAACAGCTAAAATCAATTGCAAGCACAATGTAATTTGTATTGCTGACTCGAGCACTTACTATTCCTCCACCTCCAGCTCATCGTCATCGTCCTCCAAATTGGGATCGTTAGACATATCCTCAAAATCGTTGACGCTCGGCCGACGGCTGGTGCTGGGTTGCACCCGCCTGCCGACGCCCTGCATCTCATCCTCCTCCTCATCGCTCTCGATTTCGATTTCTTCGACATCACCTCGATTGCCGTAACGTTCGGGCATTTTCAATGGCTTTGGTCAGGTTTTAGTAAACGGAAATTTCAAATAATTTTCGGTTGCACAAAATTGCTTCAAAATTTATTTTTGTGGTTAGTTCTTTCTTTTTGTATATTTTATATTCAAAAATTTTTTTATTCTTTTAATCTTGATTTAATCACTGAGATTTGGTTTTAGAGAAACAAAGGTCCAAGATATTTTTTATGGCACACACAAATTTTATTATCTTTCTTTATTATTTTTCAAAAAGCCAGCAAAATATTCTTCACAATATTTTAAATTGACTTTCTCGATATCCACGCATGGAAGCAGTGATTCACCAAACCGCCTCTGGTATGCAACCGAATACAATCTGGAGTCCTTACAGAAACAAGTACCACGAAGTATCCTTTTTCAAATTATTGAAGAAACCACGAGTCACTTTTATTTAGCCACCGAAAACCAGACAAACGCACGTAAAAACGTTAACTGATTCTACATGCTAGCGCTAGCCACGTCTTCACCTCGTAGTACAGACGCCAACCATTCTTGTAGGGCTTCTCGCAAAGGTTGGAACTGGACCCTAATTGAATTAACGCGAACATTCAGATTTTCAGCTTTCTAACGAACAGCGGAATTTAAAGAGAATATCACGATAATATAAATGTGTCAGGTAGTATATTGGAAAATTCTACTATTCTATTTATGCCACATTTTCAAACTGCGCAGATGCGAATGAAAAAGAAATTAAGCAATAAATTTGCAAAAGTGAGAATAAATTCTTTCTTTTGTCTGAATAGGTCAGGGACTTCACCTGTTGGATGGACGAACGAATGCGTCGCAGCTTAACAAACAAAAAAAAAAACAAGAAAGGCAAAATTAGTTTTGAAGAGGTACTTAGGTTGTTAGATGAATATTTAGTTAGCTATAACAAGTCTACAAAGGATTCGTCATCAAGTAGGCTAGAAAGAACGCTGCACAGTGGTCAATAAATGGAATTTAATGTTCGTAATTCACTGGAGCCTTCACTTCTCAACCAATCATCTTTTCTTTTAAATGAGAGCTTATAAAATTTGCAAGAGATTAGTTGAGCCCGATTTTTGATTTTTTTATTTTTTTACATAAAATTTTTAGTGCAAAATGCAGGAAAAGTGGCAATTTTGACGAATATCGGTTCTCCTGTTCCAGTTAATAAATGTTACACAATAAAAACTAGTTTAAAACAACTGTAGGGTTCCCCCAAAATGAAAAAAAAATTTGACAAGAAAAATTTGAAATGTTTTAAAAAAAAATTTCACCAAAATAAAAAAAAAATTTTGAGTTTTCAGAAAAAATTTGGATATGCAATTTTGTAGACCATTAAATTTTAGTTTAATAAAGTGCAAGTTTCAAGTGGCTAAGAGTTAGCGTTCTCACCTACAGGCCAAGCCCTTTAATTTGGCACCCGATCTTTTAAATTCAAACGAACGTCGCAGATCAGATATGACTTTTCGAATAGATGGCAACTCTAATCAAAAATATTTGCTTTCTTTAAACTCTTTCATTTGATACTCATATTTTAATACATATTTCATATAATTTGCGTATAATTTAGTTAAATTAAACTTTACAAACAAGTGGAAACCCTCTTCAAAAGTATTTTCAAATTAAAACCTTCTTAAACCTAAAAGTTAAGCCACACACCGTTTTGAAAATGTTTTTAACTAAAACCTTCCGAAACCTTTTTTGTCCGACACCCATATTGTGCCACATATTTCAATTACTAATTCCCTTAATTAAAGTTGAATTTGACTTGTTAAACAGGCGGCAACCCTGCTACATGCAGTTTATAAATAAAGTATTTTCATGAAATTGCCACACATCATTCTAAACTAGATGAAAAGGACTTTCATTTGACCGTCGCACGATTTTTAGGATCAAATGTTTTGGGGAGCTGGAGTCTACCGTCCAAAAATGATGCCTACATATTTTTTTGAGCTTAAAGTAGTAAAAAAACCAACTACTTTTGAAAAATTCATGTATATTTAGGTTGTTATTTCCCTTACTTCAAATCCGAATCGATCCGAAAGCATATTTTTTAACACGCTTATATTAGTTTCACTTGTATGTTTGTTTGCTTGCTTATTTGCTTTTTTGCTTTTTTGCTTTTTTGCTTTTTTGTTTGTAACTTTTACCTGTCCACATAAGTGGCACATCATCTGCTGCATACATTTAGGCGTGTATAGTTCTCCAAGCGGAGAAGCTGCTGCAAGCGGTTTTTTTTAGTTTTTTTAAACTATATTCTGCTTATTTACATTTGGCATTTCTGTTGACCATTCGAACTGGCAAACTCTAATTTTTACATAAATATACACCTGGTCCTCTTTTTAAACGAGTTTCTTTTGCACGCGTTTTTGCCCATTTTTTTACAAGGTAGTTTACCTTTTTAGTCTAAATTTTTTGTAAAAAAGTCAAAACTAGTATCATAATTCGCAATAACAACGATTGGGTTCTGCGACTCGATGTAATTTTTATTTCGTCCACGAAAGTTTACTATTTATGCACATTTTGAATGGAACAAGTTGGGAAATTCAAAAATGTAATTTTTATATTTTTACCAACCGTGTAAGGATAGGATCAGGAAAGACTACTCCTACTCTCTTTTCACTCCCCTCTCAAATCCCTTTCATACTTTCATACAGCAGCCAATGGCAGCCGAACGGATCACCGCAATTAATGAGTGAAAAATTGTTGTAAATTTGCAAGAGCGCTTTAAAATTTATATTCACATCACTGACTTTTAATAGAAATAAATTTAAATCAACCGAAAAACGGCGGCGATAAAAACGCTGCCGTCGCAATTATGCGCCATTCCATATGTCTTTGTGAGTTTTAATTTTGACGGCGGTTAACCGTCGACCGATTTACCGTAGTCCGCTGCGATTCGGGGTAAAGCTTTAGTAGAAAAAATTGATAGCCGTCTTGGTTTGTGGCTATATTGGGTTTGTCAAAAACTTAGTTGTTCTAATTTTTAAGTAATCGCGCGAAGTATACTTGTCTATGCACTTACATTTTTTTTTTGTTAATACAAGTACTTTGTATTTTTTTCTACAAGTATAAACAGTTTTAAAAACAAAAATCCACAAATTGATTTTTCAAAAGCAATGACAGAATTTAACAAACTGTTGGTAATTATTACCTGTTAATCGCATTTCAAATAATTCAAACTTATTACGTATGCACATACATTTGTTATAAATACGCAGCAACAAAGGCGAGCATTAGTTAATATATTTGCACACGTAAATACATACATATATACAAATATACGAATAAGCTTAGCAAAGACCTAATTAGTTAGTGGCATGCCTCGTAAATAATCACGTGAATGAATGTGAATACAAATGCGGTCACTGTTTGACGTCGCGGCGCGGATTTACTTGCATATACTATTAGGATGCGAATGAAAGAAATGCAGTGAACAATGCTAAGTGCTATTGTGGCATTTGTGGGAAAAGAAAAATTGGAAAAAATAGCAAATACTATAGAGTGAATGAATGTCAATGCGATAGAAGCCAAAAATATGCGTCGATAAAACAGGCTATT
>JAPVRG010156804.1:0-10713 GCA_029783565.1 Rhagoletis cerasi | reverse complement strand
CATTTTGGCATTTGCTTTCGAAGCAGAGAGTACCAAATTTTCGATAATCGAAAGGGGATAAAATAAATCCGAAGGGAACAGAATGGAACTCGAACATCGAACGAATGCTACTCGAAAGGTTCTTTCAGAGTACCAATCGTTCGAAAGCGAACGAATTTACTTTCGAATCGAACTACAGAGTAAGGGCCCTGCCTTATTTTAAAATTATCAGTGTTGCCTACACAAAAAACTTTCGCAGAAGTAAAAAGAGGATTTTTGTTTATGTATTTTGTAACAATCTGCAAAAATAAATTTTTCTTGAGAACAATGTCTTTCTATTGAAATTCGATTACTCTAAAGTTAAGCAGTTTTTTAGTGAAGCCAGGTTCTCTTTTACTAGCATATAATCCAAAAATTTTTGTCAAAGGCATAGGCACAATAAATACATATGGGTTATTCCATACAATATTTACTCCTCAATATTTTTTTAGGGTGTAATATTTTTTTTTTTAGAATTCTTTATCGAAAATAGACACCTATTTTTTTTATTTAGTCATGATATACGAAAATCCCGAAAAAAAATTCCCGAAATTTTGAACTCACGGAGAAGTATATTTTTTCAATTGTTTGTAGTTAATAAACTATTTGTCGGAGAAAATCAGTTAAGGTATCAAAATGTGCATAATTACCTCGGCTTTCCATGAGAGTGTAAGTCAGATTAAAATAAAAAAAATGTTTGCATTAAACAATTGCATTTTTTTATTTTTATATTACTTCACCATGTTCGATTTTTTTGTTTTTCAACCTGAATAGTTGTCAAACTTTGTGGAGCACGCTGTAAAAATTTTAGAATGGAAGCACCAAAACTTCAGAAGTAACGAGTTTTTTCATATGGCAGCGCATACCTGCGCGCTGAAACTTTTTGTACGCTACAAGTTAATTCCTACTTCATATTCGTAAAATGCATTGAAGCCGGCGATAAGACATGGATTCACGAGTTTGACATGCAAACCAACTATATTCAACTATCTTCGGAATGTCGTCTTTCAGCTGAGCCGAAACTGTAGAAAAAAATCTCATCAGAGTCGATCAAGCTCTCTTTATTTCGTTACCGAGGTGTTGCGCAACCGAAATTGTTGCCACAAGGTCAGGCGGTAAATAAAGAATATTACCTGAGTTTGGGCAGGAAAATTCGTCGTAAAATGCCAGGGTCTGAACCACGACATCCGTGATCGAATGAGACGTCGCAAATTTCTATAACGTAACTCTAGGGGGATTTTTGGCAGGCTGTTAGTGTGTTTTTGGTTTAGTATATTGGTTTATTTGGAAGAAATTGTAACAGAAATAGGAGAAATTCTAATAGTTCACATGGAATGCCGATGACATCAGCTGTAGGCATTATTTTGACAATCAGCTGAACTAGTAGGCATCCGTGATCGAGACTCGGATTTGTGGAAACAAATCGAATGGCTTTTGCACTACGATAACGCACCATCTCACAAGGCAATCAATCGAGGCCGTTTCCTTAAAAGGGGGAATGCAATACGCTTAATATAAAACAACTTTCATTTAGAAAAATGGATATGTTTTAGATAGGAGTTTTTTTTTTATTTTCACTTTATTTCACTTATTTGCTCCATACACATTTTTTAAACATAATTCGCGCATACTTTTATTCTTTTATTATAATAATTGCCGCTTTTTAGCATTTTTGACTGTTTTTTTTTTATGTATCGGTTTGTCTTAAATTTTGCCAAATATTAAAAAATAAAGTACTTACATACTTTTTGCCTTTTTTTTGTTTTTTGTACTAACGCTATTTTTTTTGCTTTATTTCATCCAATTTTTTTTTTTTGTTTTCCAAAAACTTCTTTTGTGTATCTCTGCTTTCTGCTACTTTTCACCTTTTTACAAATAACATTTTTTGTAAATGTAAACCAAAAATTAAATAACTTTACTTTTATTTCTTTTCCATTTGTTTATTATAATTTACGTAACTTTACGCACATTTTATTTTGTTTAGGGTTTTTTGTGTGTTCTATTATAATTAAACATTTTACAGAAATTCTACAAATTTGCATTCCACATGTTTTTTTTTTTTATCTTTGAAAGTCATAAGAAAAGCTAGTGTTTATACAATGCTTTAGAACTAGAAACGAAATGTTTATATGTATGTGTAGTTTGTGTGCAATTATTTTACACCATTCAAGTAAAAAATGAGAATAAAGTACGTTGGATGTATATATGTATATAATAAAAGTAGATATACAACATTGACAAATTATTATACACAGCATTTGTGTACGATCAAGTTGAAATAAAATTAGTCAAATAATCAAAGATTTGTTTTTATTTTTAATTGTTTTTTTGAGTGTGTTCCGCCTCAGTTAGAGCGCGTGTGGTGCACCAAGTTAGGAAGAGCCGGAGGGGAGTGATGAAAAGCAATCTTAATGTTGACAAAAAATAATATTGAATCTTAAAAGCTCCTGAATTCGTCGTTTTGTACGTCTTCAATAGCTAAATACAAATACACCGATGCTGTGGCGCAGACTGACAACAGTTGTTGGATTGCATGCTTGCTCTTTGTGTTGTAGCTGCAGCCCTTTAAATTTGCAATATTGCAATGTTTTGAGTTTTTGCACGTATTTTTTGTAGAGCGCATTTATGCCGCAATTAGCTGTAAATAAAAAAAAATACATGTCAAGAAATGTAGATATGCAGTTCAACAAGAATTTCATTGGGCTAACAGAACGATTCTCTCTACTGTCTTTGAACTCAAAAGTCTCGTAAGGCAATTGTCAATTCTGGCATTCTGTATTTTGAAAGACTAATTGATGATGATCTGCCAAGGATGGCAGGATGGGGTCTTAAGGCGAAGTCACACGATTGGTGCATTTGTACAGATTTGTACATATTGACAGTTAAAAAAAGGAGCTTTGAATTTTTTTTGAGTTGAACTTGTGAAATTTCTAGACAACACCGCTCCGTGACTGCCAATGTACAAAAGGCACAATCGTGGCACGGCCTTTAGCGTTATTGTTTGTCTTTTAGCAATACATTTTCTAAAAAAAATAAATTAAATTAAAAAATATATATATATATATATATATATATATATCTTTTTGAAACAGTCTTTTTGAAACAGTAGAAACTAAAAATAAAAAAATTAAATCAGAAGAAAAAAATAAATAGGTTTCTAAAAATTTAAATTCAAAAAAAAAAGTATTTTTCTATATTTAAATTATTTGTCCGATCAGTTGATTTTTGTTTAATTTGCAATGTTTGTTAGGCTTTACTGATCTATTCCTTGTGTAAATAAAAATATTTATTTAACTTTGTCCCGACGTTTCGCTAAGCTTTTTTAGCATCTTCAGGGGGTTGATTTGTTTATTAATCTGCACAACAATAAAATGTAAAAAACGTTAACAAACAAAAACAAAAAACGTATTTTTCTTTCTAAAAAATAACATTCAAAAATTAAAATTAAATCAAATAAAAAAGAAATCAAATTGCAAAATAGCAAAAATAAATAAAATAAGTTACTAAAAATTAAATTAAATAAAAAAAATTTTTTTAAACAAAATCTAAAAATTAAAAAAGAAAATTTAATTAAAAAACAAATAAACCAAATTTCTAAAAATTAAGTGAAATTGAAAAAAGTATTTTTCTTTTTAAAGCAATAGTCTAAAAAGAAAAAGGAATTAAAAATGAAACAAAAAAAAATTTAAAATTAAATGAATTTGTAAGAATTTAATGAAATTTAAAATAAGAAAATTAAATAAAAAAATTAATTAAAATAAGAAAAAATAAATGATCTTTAAAATCAAATGAAATTGAAAAAAAGTGTTCTTTTTGAAATAATTTCTAAAAATTAAAAAAAAAGATTAAATTAAAAAATAAACACAATAAATTTCTAAAAATGAAATGAAATTATAAAAAGTATTTTTTAAAGCAATAAAATCTAAAAAGAAACCAAAAAAATCAAATAAGTTTCTAAAAATTTAATTAGATTGAAAGAAATAGATTTTTCTTTCTAAAACAAAAAATTTTAAAAACTAATAGAAAATTGAATTTAAAAGAATAAATGTTAAAAACAAATAAAATAAAAAAAAATATTTTTCTTTTTAAAATAAAATCTTAAGATTAAAAAAAAATAAAATTAAAAAGAAAAGAATTAAATTAAAAAAAAATAAAAAAATTTTTTAAAAATTAAATGAAATTAAAAAAATATACATACATATTTCTTTTTTAAAGCAATAAAATCTAAAAGCAAAATTAAATTAGAAAAGACCAAAAGAAATTAAAATAAAATAAGTTTCTAAAAATTAAATTAAATTCAAATATATTTTTTTAAAAATAAATTTTAAAAACTAAAAGAAATTTGAATAAAAAAATAAATTGAAAAAAAAAATAAGTAAAATAAGTTTCTAAAAATTAAATGAAATTAAAAAAATGTTTCTTTTTAAAACAATAAGTTCTAAAATTTAAATAAAAAAGAAAAAAAAAATAGATTAAAATATGGAGTTATTTCTTTTCATTTGACATATATTCTAAAAACTAAGTCTCACAATAGAAGCAGGTTTTCGAAATATGTCGACCCCGTGTCGCCTATCTGCTAATTTTTTTCTGGAATTATTTTCTTCAAATATGATCAGATGGTAAATACGGGTGTCTCAAATACCCCGACTCCTGCGCCACCTAGCGGATTTTTCATATTGCATTTTCATCGGGTTCTGAGTTAAGTTTGAAAGTCTAGCTCATCGAGAATTTTGTTAAAAATTGGTTGCGAGATTTGACCCAGACAAACATTCATACTAGAGCTCTAGATACCCGGGTATCGAGCAATGCGAGTAGCTCGATACTCGCTCGAAACTCGTTTATTGCTCAACTGCTCAAATGTTTGTTAAAAATTTTCGAGCTTTTGAACAATTTCATCAACAAAAGAAAATTTTGAAATTGTATTTGTCATTGTATTTGTTCATTAAATGGATTTTTTTTTTGAATTTCTAACAATCTTTGCATTATATATCAATAATTTGAAAAATTTAAAAAGTTGCTAACAAAAATGTCAATATAATCAAAAAACATTGCTCAAATTACTCGAAAAAACTCGAATTGCTCGAGCTCATGCTCGAAAATTTTTGAGTAATGAGCATTGAACAAGTGTGCGAGTACTCGTTGCTCATATACCCGGGCTGTTTGAAAATGTGCGAACAAAATCGAGAGCTCTAATATGTACATCAGAATTAAAACTGTATACTCTAAAAAAATTAACACTACTGAGAAAATATTGAAATTTGAATCAAAATTTGTCGATTTTTTTTTAGTTTCTGCAAAGTTTTTAACTTGGGTTTATACGAGTTTTGTTAGGGAATGAACTGTATTTTAATTGAAAATTCTTAAAAATTAATAAACAAATATAAGTGGCAAACAATATAATTTTGAATTTGGTCCAAAATGAGATGTTAGACACTATATATATGTATGTACATATGTAATTTTTTAAGGTAACATTTTTATAAAATTTTTCTGTTCTCGGCCAAAGGCTTATTTGAAGAAAATACGATTAGTTGGCACAAATTACGCATTACATATATAACTTTTAGAGAAATAGCATTACAAAATTATTAGCCCTCACCATCATGGGTAAATTTTCAATTTCAATTTCAATTTATTTAATGGTAATTAGTACATTAAGATATAATCTTTTCTTGCACAACGATGTATATAAATATAAGCAAATTAATACATTAACAAAATAAAAATACACAGATAAAATATTTAATAATAATTTAAAACATTAAGAAATTAGAATAAAAAGAAACATGAGTAAACATAATTTAGTTTGCGAGAGTCGATAACCACGTTTTCAAGAAATTTTAACCATGCAAGTTTTATTTTCTAATAAATTTATTTAACAACCAATAGAAACCCGAGCCGAAAGCATGTAAAATATCTAACTGCTGTCTAGTTTAGCCGTGTGCTTCGCCAAATATTTGTTTTCATAAAATTGTATATTAATTAATGTAAAATTATTGGGGTTTTAAGCTTTTAAGTATAAATATAAAAAAAAAAAAATATTCGAATCACTAGTTTTTGATTTCATTGCGTTTTGGCAGTAATCGTTACAGGAAAATAAATAATTTTTTTTTTTTTAATTTTTAGATGTAATGGGTAATAATTACCCATGGTGGGGATAACTGTTTTTAAAAATATGCTGGGAAGCTGAGAGTTAAATTTTGTCTAATGCTATCAAACAATATTGAAAAGCCCTATCAATGTGCTACGATATCCTAACTAAATCAGCAGTTTCATTAAGAACTTCCCTTTTCAGAAATGCATGAATGCAAACTAGCAATCAACTTTTCGGTCGATTACGTATAGCAACGCAACCACAGTTGGGTTGCCGATGGGCAACGCCACTGAAATGAAAATTTATATTATGAATAGCAACTATAATTTAGTGCTATACAATTGAAGATAATAGAATTTTGAAGTACCAGCAACCAAGATTTGAGTGTAGGTAAACTGCAGAAACAGTTTGAAAAAGAAATAAATTTTCTCAGTCAAAATTTCCGCGGCAACCACAAAAAGGCAGTTGCCAGCTTTCAGTTGCAAACTGAAGTTCGGGTGCCATCTGGAATAGACCCATTTATTTCTAAACTATAACAGATGGAATTTTCTACCCTGCCCAACTTAATTAACCATACATTATATCAATGTGCGATTTCCTTTCAAAAAATACATATTAATTATAGATCAGTAACAATTATATGCTTTCCAAACTTACCGCCTTCACTGTGGCCTTGATAAAGTCCTTTTTATCTGTTAAATCGAAATCTGGATATTTTGCATACACTTGCTTGCACACAGTTTTCATAGTGATCTCTTCAAGATTGGCTTTATCTAGTATTTCCTTAACATAATTGCGTATTTGCTCATCCTGAAAAAAGAAATAGAAATTTCATTTACAAAAATAAAAGCAAAAATTACACGCTTATGCATCATACCGTGGGGAATGTCGCTTTTCCCTTCTTGTTTAGCGGCTCATCCTCATCATCGGATTCCTCTTCCTCCTCTTTTTTGCTTGCTTTTTTCGGCCGACCAGCAGCTGAGACAATTAATAAAACGCATATATATAATGCAAAAACTCGATTAAAATCAAATCATACAAGTACTATAACCAATTATGCTTACGTTTGGCTGGCGTTTTGGCTTTATTATTAGTTTTAGCATTTTTCACAGGCGCCGGAGGTTTCTTAAACTTCTTAGACTCCTCTTCCTGTAGAAAAGCGCGTGCCACATTAATAATTTTGTTTAGCTGACAAGTTGTTAGTGTTTATTACCTCACTCTGATCGCTGCCGAAATCAGACATTTCCTCCTCTTCTTCTTCTTCAGATATCTCTTCCTCACTTTCCGAGTCCTTGCGCTTGCGCGATTTAGTTGCTTTGGCAGCTCGTCCACGTGAGCCACGCTTGGGGGTAGCAGCAGCAGCAGCAGGTCGGCCGCGTTTACCAGGTGTAGAGCGTTTACGTTTCGGCACCTGGAACAAGGACAGCAGCAGTAACAGATTTGCGTGTTAATATAAAATTTTTAATAAAAAAATATAACAAGTTTATGTATCAAAGCTTAGCGAATTTGCCCTCACATCACTATCGGCATCTGATAGATCAAAATCATCTTCAGAATCTGAGTTTTTCTTCCAAGTTTTACGTGCTGGCCGGCCCCCGCGTCCACCACGTGCCAATGCCTTACGACCGCCGCCACGAGCACCATCCGAGTCAGAGTTGCCGCCTGATGGATTGTACTGAAAGTGTAAACATAAAATGCTTATAGGGACTGTACAACTTTTAAAATCAATTATCATTTGCTGCTTACATCTGAGCCCGATTCGGAGCCCTCTTGACGCTTTCGTTTAGCCGGCACTGCTTGGCGTTCACTTTCATCTGAACTCGAGAAGTCGACATAAGCGGACATTTCTGCAGAAAAAGCGTTAAAAAAATATTTGTTTTTCATTTACATTAAATTCGTTTTGGGATACAGTTATTTATGTATACGCCTTACTTTTTCCAGCTGTTGCGCGTCTAGGGCGGCCACTTGTAGAATTTCGTGCGGGTGCGCGGCTGCTCGGTTTACGTTTACGCTCCTCTTCAGCGCTAACTTCCTCCTCCTCCCCCTCATCGACGGGCTGTTGTGAGCGAAAATTAAAAATAATTTTACATATACTGGTTTGGAATGATGTATTTATTACCTCTTCATCTTCTTCCATATCTTCTTCCTCTTCGGCGGCCTCATCTACGCATAGCGATTCATCAGGTTCCATAAGGAATTTTAGCACACGATTTGCAATCTCATCTTTTGTGCCTACATTTAATCAGTCGTCACATAAACAAAATTAAAATTTTAATATTTTATGTTTTTATACCTTTGCGCTCCAATGCCAGTATATCACAAATACCCTTAAGTGCCTTAGCGTCGGTTTTCTTAATGGCATCAAATTTTTTCTTATATTCGCTAGAGTCCTTTTCAAACTCGAAACCGGCAAATGAGCGTAAATTCTTTTTGACAACATTGTTTTTACCAACCGAACCGAAACAGAGCTAAAAAATATTTGATATATCAAAATAAGTACATACAGTATATAGTCATCTTTCCGTTAAACCATATATGTATGCACTATATACATACCTCATGCAATGTTTGAAGCCCATCAACGCGCGTTTTATTAATGTTATCGTTGATTCTATCAATTTCTGCTAGTGCTACTACATTTTCGTCATCCTCATCTACTTCTTTATTTTCTCCCTCAGCTTCTTCCTCTTTGTCTTCTTTATTTTTGTCTTCTTTATTTTTGTCGACTTTTTTATCATTCTTTTCCGATTTGCTCTGCTCTTTTGTGGGCTTCTTTTTATCAGTAGCGACTGCCGTGGCAGTGCCGCTTGCAGCACCTGCTACTGCTCCATTCTTCTCCTTGGCTTCAGTCTTCTTATCACCATCATCATCACCATCTGTTGCATCATTTTCCTTGGAGTCGTTAGCCTCCTTGGCGTCGGGGAGCTTATCCTTCTGTGCCGTCTTCTTATCATCGCCTGCGTCAGTGGAGGCTTTATCGTCAGATTTGTTGTCTGCTAAAAGTAATGAAACAGAAATTCGTAATTTTTCTAACATTTTGCCTTATTTTAAGGTATGGAGCTTGAAATGAAAACTAATTTCAATATTTAATAAAAAGTTTCTTTATCATGCAGAAACTAAAAATACATGTACAGTATCGATCATAGCATTAGCACCTAAATTCAAAATGTTAAATTTTCTATTTGCTATTTTTTTATTCTTAAAAATAATTTTCAATAAAAATGCAGTTCATTTTCGAACCCAAGTTTAAAACTGTGTTGAACAACAACACAAAAACAACAAATTTTCATCCAAATTTCAAACTTTTTTCTGAGAAGTATTGGCATCTTTTGGAATACAGAGTTTCATATTTTATTCAATTTTAGTATAACTGAGTATAACAATGTGAAAGTTTCAAGTGGCTACAGATTACAATTTATTTTAATATGGAAGAAAAAAAGCAACAAAAAATTCTTAAAAATCAACGGCAATTTCTAGCCACTGAAACTTTCACATTATTGAACTAAAATTGAATGAGCTACAAAACTGTTTACTCAAAAAATTCTTACACGTCTGAAATTTTTTTTTTTTTTAAATTTGAAAATTTGTTGAATTTTTTTTATAGTTTTCTAAAAAGTTTTAAATTTGGGTTTATATGGGTTTTGTTAGAGAATGAACTTTATTTTAATTGAAAATTCTGAAAAATAAACAAATAATCATAAATAGCAAACAATAACATTTTGATATGATATGACAGATACCGTTTATATATTTTTTAATAAGTTTTGGATTTTAACTTTTTTTTATTATTTTTTTAAATTTTTCTTTATTTGTTGTTTTTTTTAATTTCTTAAAAATTAACAAATAATTATAAATAGCAAACAATAAAATTTTGAATTTACGTGCTAATGCCATGATCGTTTATTTATTTTTCTTAAATTGGTTCTAGGTTTTTTTTCTTAGTTTTACCTAATTTTTTAAGTTTTTCTTTATTTGTTAATTTTTTATTTTCCATTTACAATTTTTTTATTAAATTTAATTTTTAATGTTAATTTTATTTAAAAAAATTTCATAAATACATAGGTATAGTTCATTTCAACTTTCCTATTTAAAAAAAAAATTGTATTCAACCTTGGGAAGTTAACCAGTCACATATAACGCGACGAGATTAACTATGAAATAGTGAATATTTATTGTACCTTGGATATTACTACACAAAACCATATTTGTCAGGGTTAAGTATGAACAATCCAAGGGTAGAATGTATTTGAGAAGTGATTTATTTCTAACGAACTACGCTAATCAACATGTAGATCATTCTACCTTATTTAGAAAGTGCAAAGCAAGGAAGAAAAACACATAAATTAAATTCTTTAACTTCCTCAACCCAAACACTTGCAAATACAACATTTGCGCCCTGTGCCTTCCATTGGGATTCGATCCCATGGCCGAGAAAGCGCGCCAATTCACATACAATAAATGCGACACGCTAACACGATGTGCCATGCAACGTCAGCAAGCCAGCCGGCCAAAACACACTTGCTTGCTTTCACGCCTTCGTTCCGGCATATATCCATACATGCTATGTACATAAACTTCGCTGCCAACGTACGCCGCTTAGC
>JAPVRG010156774.1:0-14569 GCA_029783565.1 Rhagoletis cerasi | reverse complement strand
ATTCCAATTTGTATTTTCGGAGAAAATAAATAAATTCCGTACCATTGTAAGAAAATTCAAATGCTCATAAAAAGTCTAATTTTGAAAATTTTTCAATGAAATTTACGGAGTGTATTTCAGGTGATTAGGACTTCATTTGAGCGAAAAATCACCTGGAAATTCGAACGTCGGTAAATTTGTGACCCACTTGAGATGGCCTTACCCACATATGAGTAATATTAAAGGTATTGAAACCGAACTTGACAATGCAGATGCTTTGTGGCGGCAACAATATATCTGTACGCAAAATGTCCCCATCTCAGAGGATTCCCCCAAATGCTTTTTCAATTCTAGGAATTTATAAATAGATACTAATTTTTACTGTGGAAAATAATATTTTTTAATATTACCGAAAGCTCATTGACTATTTTTTCTAAACTGGAATATTCCAAAAAATAATTTTGTAATTAAATTTGACCGAAAAGAAATAAAAGTCCCAATTTTACGATTATTCTTGATCGAAAAATAAAATTAAAATCTTGGGCCCGTAGTTATTGTCAACATAAAGTCGACTCTAAAGTCAAAAGCAGCTTTTTAAGACAGATATCCTATTAAAATTATTTCAAAAAGCTGCTTTTAACTTTAGAGTCGACTTTATTTTGACTATAACTACGGTCCTTGCTGTTTAACAGTTATTTTCCGTCCCTGAAAAAATGTCTAAAGTATTGCTACTTATACATATTATTATATTATTGCATTTTCCTATTACTGTAGAGGACATACCCATATATTCAGTCAAAACTCGTAAGAAACCAAATTTATTTATAAAGAATATCAATTTGGCAATGTTCAAAAAATATAGAAAAGGTTTTTTATTTTGTTTTATTTCATTTTATTTTATTTAAGTTATTTTTATTTATTTTTTTTAATTAATTTTTTTTGAAACAAAGTCCAAAAATATGTACACAAATAGAAATAGGAATTATAAAATAAAAAAGTAGTATTCGTCCTGGGCGTGGAGATGGAGTCCACGACCATGAGCAAAAAATATTTGTTGAGGCTAGCTTAAGCCGTCGTTCTACTGTCGGATTAACTGCGCTGTTAATCACTATCGAGAACGTTACCTGTCTATGCTTCAAGGAATAAAACTTCCAGATAAACTCCAACATCGTGAAGACGCGTTGCCATCGAGTAGTAGTTGGGTTTGGAAGAAAGTTTCTCATGACAGAAATCCTATTGGTTGATCACAATTGCCTGTCAGAGAGCGCTCGTCTAGAGGAAAAACTGTTTCTATCGCTGCGATTTGATATAAAACTAAACACTCGCTGTGTGGCACCTCTACCCAAATGGCTAACGTAGTCCCATGAGTAGAATTGCGATCCCACCCATCAGAAATTTTTTGAGATACAATTTAACGCCTTTGTTAGACAGTTGAAGTATTTCTACCTATCTTCGCATTGCAATATCTGCAAGGAGACAACGTTCGCGGAAGGTCCCCCTAACGTTCTTTAGCTGTTGTGTGCTTAATGGTAATTGTCTCTTAATGTCCGTTTTTTTTTACCGGCTTTGCTTCGCTGGCTCTGATCAGCTTAGCTTTTCTACTTAAATACTATTCTCACTCTCACTGCGGTCGACGTCGGCTGCCAGGCTTTTGGTGGGGTAATAGAAGCGAAACTGTACAGACACTTACATATAGTTTGTGCACCCATTCTAAAAGCGCAGTTATCCACGGACGTAAAAACGGAGAACGTGTCAGCTGACACGATCTATCTTATTGGGTTTGGATGTTAACGAAAACTCCGGTTGACGGTGACGTTGTCGTTGCTTCCCTCTCTCTCTTTCAAGAGAAAATTTGATATGTTTCTACGTACGTCTACGTTACGCTGCGTTCGTGGATAACTGCGCTCTAAGTATTTGATGACATCGCACCGGGTTGCTCTCTTTCAATCGGCGGAATATAGTATTCTATCATCTTGATGCTTGGTGACAGTATCGCGAGGGTTAATATCTCATAGGCGTTGCTCGTGCATTTCTAGTTCTAGTTCGAACACTTAAAACTGTCAAAAATCATTTCAAATATGCTTGTAAATAAACATCTGGTGAATCTCTGGCCTTTTTTACAATATTTATGACTCTTTGAGAATTGTGCATACTTATCAACATCGTTTCATAGTTATGATGTTAATAATTTCAGATGGCTTAGAGTTCTTGTTCTTTTGTTTCATCTTATTACTTAAGAATGCATCGATTTTTCTAGTAATTACATACACACATAGTTACATATATTCAGATTGCCTTGAATTATTATTTCGGTTTAATACTTAAATTAGTTTAAGTTAAGTTTGTTGCCTGTTTTGACCGTCTTTGCCATGTACTTGCGGCCTGTGGGCTTAGCTTTGGGTTTGATTAAATCTAGGCGACCTCCGGGTTATCGCTTATGAGTGGTTTTCACGCATTGCTATGATGTTGAGCCGCAGAAATTTGTTGCTGCTGCTGCTGTTGTTGGTGTTGTAGCGCCGCACTGTTCGCCGCCATTGTCGCAGAGTTGGCTGTCTGTTGGGCGACAGTGAGAAAGTTGAGTGCGCGCGCGTCGTTGTGAAGGCGAAGCGCTTGTTCCAGCCGATGCTCCTGCAGGCGTATTGCCTCGCTAAGATCGGATGTCAGTTGTGACTGTTGCGATGCTGGGGCTGCTGATTGCTGTAGACTGCCGACAGCATTTAGCTTCTGTTGTTGCTGCGACGTTGTGAGTTGGTGCTGTTGTTGCTCTTGCTGTTGCATTGCCGCGTTACTGCAGGGTTGTTGCTGCTGCGGCATTTGGTGCCCTTCCGCTTTGACCTGCATCGAAGGGTTGTCGTGTGCTGCGGCGCTTTCGCTATTACCGGTGGAAATTAAGCTGCTCGGGCCGGTCACAGAAGTATGTAAGCCCGAACCGCCGCCGCCGATTACGCTGTTCGACGCGGCCACCGATGCTGCCAGACGAAAGGCCGCCTCCGTGTGCGAACGAAGTATGGCTTCGGCATGTTGATGCATACGTAATGCCGTTTCGGGGGAATGCGGCTGCTGAATTTGATTGAGATGGTGATGGTGGTGAGATGCGGGATTTTGCAGCGACGCCGTTACCTGATGTTGAACTTGATGGCCGCTGCTAGCTGATGACACACTGTGTAGTCCGTAATTGGCGTGGCTTGTTTGCAAACTGTTCGTCGTGTGGTGTTGCACATGCCCGTGAGCATGCTGGTCAAGCTGCTGGTGCATGCCGCCTAGCATCATGGTGTCGCGCATGGTAGTCATTGTCACAACCGCGCTAACAGTGGATGCATCTGCCTGCAGGTTCGGTATTCCGGTACTCGGTGATGTGGCGCCTACCCGGAGCCCACCAGTCGAAAGCGGCGTTGTGCTCGTCGTTTGATTGTTGTCAACGGTGGATACTTGCTGTTGTTGCTGCTGCTGCTGATGGTGCTGCGATCGAAGCTGCTGACTGGATATATTGCCAGCCATATTGCCAGCGCTGGATGTAGCCCCACTGCTACCACCGCCGACACCAACTCCACCACTGGCTACGGTAGCATCGCCGGCTTGTTGCTGGCTGACTTGGTTGATACGCATCGCTGCAGCCAAGTTTACGACGGCAGCTTGCACGCTTGATCTAGTGGACTCGACGCAGCCGACTGGCGACGTCATATCCATGTCAGAGACACTGCCAACGTTTGCACCGCCGCTCACACCCACGCTACTTGTTGATGCAGCCACAGCGGCTGCTGCGGCTGATGCTGCCGCCATCAACGACATGCGGTTGGCCACGTGCAGGTCCGAGTCGACGCCAACTCCATACTGACTGGCCAGGTGCGGATTACTGCCTGTGCAGCTAAGCAGCTCACTCAATTTATTGCAGTTGCTGCTGTTATTATTGTTATTATTATTGTTCATCAAGTGTATGCCGCTACCTTGGTCTGAGGCGGCAGACGATGACATGCGCCCCGTCGAAGAGCATTCCGAGTTGGCCGAAGGTGATGGGCACAAAGAACTCGAGCCACCGCCATCGCCCAACAAAGGCAGCAAACTTCCGCCGCCGTTACCACTACTCGGCCCACATCCAGCTGATGCGGCTAGTGTGGCAGCCAGTAAGCAGTCACGTTCACGCCTTTCCGCCGCGGCTCGTGATAAAACATACTGTGCGGCAAACTGATGCTTAGGATCCATTCGCATGTGTTCCATGTGTGTGAGAAGACCTGCATGAAAGCGGAAAGCAATAGACTGAAGTTATCTGTATCTGGAAGAAAATTGCACTTTGTTTTTTTTGAATTTTTTTGTCAGTGCGTTTTGAAAATAATCTAAAAAAATTATGCTTACCGTTTTCGTGTGTGAACACCGCCTGGCATACCGAACACGGCCACATGCGCAGATTATTTGTGAGCTGTGTTGTCTCCGGATGGCAGGCCAAGTGCTTGCGCAGGGAGCCCTCGTTTACGTAATGTTTGCCGCAGACAGGGCACGGATGGTTGGCAGTGCGCCGCTTTGCCAAATACACATCGTTGGACGTTGATTGCAAACAACCGGAACCAGAATTGTCTATATAGGGACCTAATGCAGAAAGAAAAATATAAATGAAAATGGAACGAGTCCGAAAAATAATGAATGTTTATTTGTGTTGCATTCCCAGTAAGAATTCTACGTAAAAATATATACACCTCGCTTCACTTGAATCGGCATATTTTTTTAATGAGGAAGTTTATATGTATCTGTAATATCATTTTGAAGACTGGTCAGTTTTGAAGAATAAATGGTGGGAAAGAAAAAGGCACCTTGTATAGTTTTTTTGTAGGTAGCTTTTTACTAAACAACACGAAAAATCAGTTTATTTTGGATTCACTTGAATATGTGCAGCAGGAGCAGCTTCCTCGTGCAATAAGAATTTGAAGAAATTGTTATCAAGAAACGCGCGTGAATTAAAAAACAATTAGAAATCACTCAATAATAAATGAACAGGGAATATAAACAAAAAAATCTAGTGCGAAGTCGAAAAACGCGGTTGTAAATTAACATTGTAATTGTCAAACTTGCACTGCAATATCGACAACAAGCAAATTAGTGCGTACATATAGTTCAAACTAGAAATGAGCTAATTAAAAACTCCTCCACCGTGTGGCGGTGGTAGTGAAATTGAAAAATTAGAAATGGTAAATTCTGAATTGCTAACAAGAACTCAAAGTCTGGAAAGAATGTGCTCTCTATTGAGCAATGAACTATGTTCTCTCAAAAAAACAGCTCCAATATTAAGGCAAATGAAAAACAAAATGAAAGCGATGTGATTAATGAAATAGCAACAGACGAAGAAGAACTAGCTAGGGAAACTGAATGGATCCTCAAAAAGAGAAGCCTTCACATAAAAACGAAAAGCCGAGACCTCTCCCGAGCTGATTTTGAAAACTATCACTCCAGCCGAACCAAATAATAGAAAGCAGTCAAAAAATTACCCTAAGTCTATCAAATTAGTTATACCACCCCCAATTGTTATAAGTGGCGTTGACGACTTCAAAAAATTGCACAGTCAGCTTATTTCAACGACAACTTTTTTGTGAGAATCATAAATAACGGCGCGTACAGAGTAAACACTTTCGATCCTAGCGATTATAGGTCAGTTTCTAACTCAATAAAGCATTCCGTGGTTTAGCTATAAGGGCAAACAATCTCGACCAATAAGTCATAGTCAAAAATCTACATCGCTCTTGTAACATAGATTCCATCGTTGATGACCTGAAAAATCAGGGTCTGAAGGCGATCAGTGCTATAAATAAACTAAAATGGAAAACCAAGGAGCCGCTAGATATGTTCCTTTTAACCTTCGACTCATCCGAAAATGTGAAAATAAATTTACGAAATAAAATATATTCTTAACACAGTCGCAAAAATCGAGCCAGTGAAATCCTCAAATCTAATTCCACAGTCCAAAAAATGGCAGTCATTTGGCCATACAAAAAACTTCTGTGGAAAACCTCCACGGTTGACACAACGTAACAGGTAAGCACTCAACGTCTGGCTGTACAAAGCCAGTTCCCGAAAATTCCAAATGTTGCAATTGTGGTGAGTCTTATCCTGCAAACTATCGCGATTATATAGTAGCAAAAGAACTACAGAAAATCAGGTCAAGAAGAAAATTAACTTTGTCTGCTCAACCGAAGATTGCGGAAACAAAAACATCTGATAAGAATACAATCAATTCAACTATCTCACTAAAATCATCCAGGAAACCAGTTAGTTACGCGCAGGTAACGAAAGTGCCCTACTCTAATACACCTGCTTAACTGAATCAACAGGAAAAAAATGCTTAACGCTTTTGAACAACGCTTAACTGCCATTGAACATAACATGCAGTTCTTCGATTATGACTAGTTGTCTGAGTATAAGGAGTTAAGTAGACATAATGATGAAGTAGAAATGATACTTAACAACGTAAATATAACCATCGCCTTAATCGCTGAAACTCATTTAACAAAGCAGTCGCTCGTCAGTTTCAAAAACTACACCCTGTACCATACGATACATCCACACAATTTCGCAAGGGGTGGCAGCGCCATTTTAATCAAAAACATCAATTAAAAGATCAACTTATTTAGTACCGTAGAATTTCAAACAACCTCCGTATCCGTTGAAACTTTGAAGTTACCCCTGACTTTGACAGCTTTGTATAGTCCACCTAGGCACTAAAGCTTATTAATTTGCATTCACTTGCAAGTCGTAGAGAAATGCTAGGCATAATATTTATCGTAAAATTAATGACGGGTTTGATTAATAGCCCAGCCCTTCTGGCTGAAGTAAACTTTAACGTTTCGACACTTAACAAACTCCTGCTTTCCACGACTCGGCACCAAAAAAAAAACAAAAAAAAAAGGTTCCGTACGTCATGCGGACTGCGCCCCTCGTGTCGTTTGGGCGGGAATGGAGGGTAAAACCGTTGGGATTATTATTATTATTATTATTTAGCTCTTATAAACCGCTTTAAGGGCAATTTCGCAATAGGAGGAGACTTCACCGCAAAGCATACGTCGTGGGGATCAAGACTCATTACGACCAAAGGCAGAGAGTTGCACAAGGCTATACAATGTACAGGATGTGAAGCAGCTTCAACTGGTAAACGAACCTAATGGCCGTCAGATAGCAATAAAGTCCCGGGCCTAATTGATTTTCTCATTAATAAAAATATTCCATCAGCGCACTTAACCATAACCGAAAGTCTTGACCTCAGTTCTGACCACACACCGGTACAATTAGTAATTTCGTAAAACCCTGCAACAAAACAAAACTCGACAAGCTTAGTGAATGCATTCACTGACTGGAAATATTCCCAAGAACAACTGCAAAATATTAAATTTATAGACGATGTTGCTACTGGTAATCAGCTTGAAGATGCGGTACTTCAGCTTACGCAGATTTAACAGACGGCGGCATGGAACAGCACGCCTATACCAAAAATAAATCCACATGGAAAAAAGCATCCAACCATTATTAGGACTCTAATATTGATGAAACGGAGGCTTCAACGGCGATGGCAGCAAACCAGGTATCCATCAGATAAGTTAAAACTAAACCAAACAAATAAAAAGCTGCATGCGACAATAAAATCTTTTGAAAACGACGCATTCAACCGCTTCCTAATGGGGCTTACTCCTTATAGTAACTCAGACTATTCCTAGTAGAAAGCGGCTAAATCGCTCAAGAAGTCAGTGCAACACGTTGCTCCAATCAAGAGAAGCGAGAATCAGTGGGCTAAAACAAATGCTGAAAAAGCAAATTTATTTGCTGAACATCTTACGGCAAGATTCAGTTCAAACGAAGGCCACGATCAAACTATCTTAAGTGGAGGCTATATGGAGATTTCTATTACTCCAGTCACGCTAGAAGAAATAAGTGAAACAATTTTAAAAATGAAGCGCAAAAAATACCAGGTCTCGACCTAATAACGTCCGAAGTTCTCCGCAATATACCTAATAACTGTGTTGCTCACTTATCAAATTTAATTAATAAGTATTTTCCTTTGAGGTACGTGCTTATATATTGGAAATTCGTAGGGGTAAAAATGATACCCAAGCCACGGAAACCGCTAACGAAGTATCGTCATATAGACCGATATCACTGCTTCCGGTGCTATCGAAGCTATTCCAAAAACTTTTTCTCGGTCGCCTGTTGCTAATCGTCGAAAGCAAAAATCTAGTCCCTGCTCACCAATTCTGTTTTAGAAAAACTCAGTATATGGATGGAATTAAAAAGTTTTTCTTGACGTATTTTAAGCGTTCGATAAAGTCTGGCATGTAGGATTACTACACAAACTGAAGACGTTTCTGCCTATGCAATACTGCGAGCTCCTCTCGTCCTATCTAAATGACCGTTGCTGGTGATGTCGGATTGTGTGGCTTCCAAACCCACTCAAATCAAATGCTTATTGTGGATATTTAACACCAATAGAAACATTTCTTTCAAGTATGGGAGAAATGGACTAAGCGGATCCTGGGACATACACATGCTGCAGGGGAAAAAATGCTGCCAGGGTTATGCTGCGATCAAGCGAAACGCGAGCTATGTGGGACCGTATTTTCCGCTAAAAGAAGAGAGTGGCCGAAATTCGGGAGTGCGAAGAGCTTGAAATGCTGGCCGACAGGAAAAATGCCCGAAAATTTTACCAGATAGTTCGGAGAATTACTGAAGGTTTCAAGACCGGTGCGAACTCCTGTAAGAACAACCATGGCGACCTAGTAACCGATGCCCAGAACGTACTTTAATTATAGAGGGAACACTTTGTCACCCTATCTAATGGCAGCAGCGCTGAACATAGTGGAGAAGACGAACCCGAGCCCCAGTCGATGATAATGGAGTGGATGTCCCACTGCCTGACTATGACGAGGTACGAATAGCAATTTCGCGACTGAAAAACATCAAAGGTTCTAGAGCTGACGGTCTGCCAGCTGAGCTATTCAAGTGCAGCAGCGAGAAATTGATGAGGTGCATGTATCAACTCTTATGCAGAATATGGTCAGATGTGTGCTCTGCCCAATCCACAAGAAAGGCGACCGCCATACGCGCCAACTACCGCAGTATCAGCCTTCTAAACATAGGTTATAAGGTCCTATCGAGCATATTGTGTAAAAGCCTGAAGCCCACCCTCAACGAAATGATTGGGCCTTATCAGAGTGGCCTTTACTCCACGATACCTGAATTTTGTATCCTCTCGAAACTAATACAGCTGTGCAAAATGACGTTGAGCAATACCACCAGCTCCGCCAGGATTGAAAAGGACCTCTCTGAGCCGTTTAATACCAAACGAGGTTTCCGACCCGGCGATTCCCCGCCTTGCGATTTTTTCAATCTGATGCTGGAGAAGATAATTAGAGCTGCAGAACTTAACCGCTCTGGAACAATTTAATACTAGAGCGTGCAATTGCTGGCATATGCTGATGACATCGACATCATCGGTATCAAAAAACGCTAGGTATGTTCTGCCTTTTCCAAGTTGGATAAGGAAGCAAAGTGAATGGGCTTGGTAGTAAATCAAGACAAGACGAAGTATCTCCTGTCATCAAACAATCAGTCAGCGCATTCGCACCTCGGAATCTACGTCACTGTTGACAGCTTTAATTTCGAAACAGTAGAGAACTTTGATTATTTGTGAACCAGTATTAACACCGATAATAATGTCAGCCGTGAAATCCAGCGAAGAATAACTCTTGCGTAGAAGTGCTACTTTGGACTAAGTAGGCAAACCACGCTCTATAAGTCACTCATCATGCCAGTTCTGGTTTATTGCGTAGAAGCACGGACAATGACAAGATCCGATGAAGCGGCCCTTGGAGTATTTGAGAGAAAGATTCTGCGGAAGATTTACGGGCGTTGACGCGTTGGCAACGGCGAGTACCGCAGATGGACCGATGATCTGTACGAGCTTTACAATGACATAGGCATTGCGCAGCGAATTAAAGTACGGATGCTCCCCTGGCTTGGTCATGTCGTTCGAATGGACACTGACACTCCAGCCCTTAAAGTATTCTACTCGAAACCCGCTTGTGTTGCAGGGGAAGAGGGAGGCCTCCTCTTCGTTGGAAAGACCAGGTGGAGAAGGACTTGGCTTCAATTGGCATATCTAATTATCGCCAGTTGGCACAGAAGAAAAACAACTGGCGTGCTTTGTTGGACTCATCCAAAATGGCTTAGGCAGCTACACACATCTTACAATAGGTGGGTAGAGCCACGCCCATTTCGCAAACTATTATAAAAATCCGATACTTTGTTTAAAGTTTACTCTAAATATCAATTTGAGCAGTTTCATACCAGTAGTTTTGTGAAATATTGCTACTTTGGTGTTCTTCAAAAATACCTACCGTTGGAGGAGGGCGTGGTTACTATAAAATTTTTTTCCATTTTCAAGACGAATTTTTTTAATTTCATTGCGATATGTAAATTTTCGCTCGAATTTTAGGCTAAGAGGCATATGTGACCACCGTCCACTGGGTTACATGCAATTCTACATACATACACATGTAAATTGCCTTGGCAAAAAACTGGTACTGTTTCCAAAACCAAGAAAACCACCAGGTATGCCAGCGGCTTATCCTCTATTTGTCTCCTTGACACCATAAGAAAGCTACTAGAACGCGTCATACATAATCGGCTACTAGAATTCACTGAAAGCTCTGCGGGATTATAACTACACCCTTACGGGTTCCGCAAGCAAAGGTCGACAACGGCGGCAATACAAAATGTGGTCTCGATTGCAACATAAGCGATGAAGGGGAGGGCATAAACTCTATTGTGGAATGATGATATTGGATGTTAAAAGCGCCTTCAATACTGCGGACTGGTTACACATTTCACTCCTGAAGCTAGCTATTCCATCTTACATTTTTGACACCATAAGATGTTACCTGAACGGTAGAGTTTTAGATAATCTCATGGATGCTGATACCAAGAAGTATGTCGTAGCCGCAGGAGTACCGCAGGGGTCCGTGTTAGGTCCAAGATTATGGAATATAATGCGGGACGGCGTGCTGTGACTACCGCTCTGGAATGCTGAAGACATTGTTGGATTTGCGGATGGTATCGCGTTACTAGTGTAGCAAACCAAATTCAAGAGGTCCAAGCAAAGGCAAACACCTCGAACGATGCGGTGGTAAAACAGTGGGCGGAGCCAAGTAGATGCAACTTTCGACGAGCTGGATAAGGACGGAAACGGGCTTAGACCCTAGTGCTCAAACCATCTCCAGACGAAACACTTATGGAATGGAATGGAATTGTGGGTGACCGGAAAAACCATAAACAAATTCTTCCAAGCACTCAGACAGTATTGCCCATTGTGCTTAATGACAATAGACAGGATTTAGAGGAAAGGGATATGTGGGTGGTGTGGGAGATAATTGCTCCTCCGCAAACTTACCAGACACATTTATGAATTTTAGCGGGAAAGAGAATGTACGTCGTCCATTCTCAGTACATCCGACCCAAAAATGAACAATCTGAGTCTGGTGAAGGCCGGACAGCAGCAGAGGATATGCTCTGTACTATCCTCGTCCTCCAAACATGATGTACACAGTGGATCGTCGATGATGCCTATGGTGACCATATGTTGTCCCCATGGATTGTGTCCCGTAATAAGCCCTACCAGAGCTCGCAGATCACTCCTTCTTTGCCTGAGAAGAAATTTTGCTACCACCCTGTCAGGCCTTTTCAAGAAACAATTGGTTATTTTGCAGGTGTCAATAGTGCACCAACGGTTCTCATGAATTTTTTTATGAGATCATTGATGCACCCGATCGTTCCCGCTATACTTGGCCCTAAAACTGGCTCCGGTCCGATTGGGTGCTCCAGAGAACCGCGGTCACCAATTCATCAGCCAGTTCGTTACCTTGAACACCGTAGTGTCCTGCCATCCAGCTCCAGTACCTTTTTCAGTCTCTAAGCCATCGGTATATAAAGTTTTCACCAAGCTTCCCAATAGAGTGTCTGGATCTCTCCATTGTTCCCTTGTAAGAAATCTTACGACGTACTTTCTAACAAAGGAGACTCCAGGTATCAGTTTGTCATTTGGTGCCAAAAATAGAGGATATTGCTCTGACAACCTTCTGAACAACTCGCTGTGCCCATAGCGCAGATCGTCATGCCACAGACCAAAATAGTGCAGCCAACACATCGTTTTTATTGCCTCTTCTTGGATCGCTAAGTCCAAAGGCGGCAAATTCAACAAAGCATTAAGAGCCGGCCCTGACGTTGTACTCGTGGCACCCGTAATGCCTATAGACCCGCTCCTTTGTAGCCTGTTTAACACAGAACCTGTGGTTTTGACCATGTTTCTGCGCCACCATACTACAGCAGAATACGTGACGATTGGCCTGATTAGAGCTATGTATATCCAAAATACCATAACCGGTTTCAGACCCCAGGTCTTGTCAAAGGTTCTGCGACACTGTCCGAAAAACTTTCAGCGCTCAATTTACCTTCAGATCGACGTGAGTTTTCCTATCTAGAGGTACCCCTAGATATTTCGCATCCACGGAAAGTCTTAGCTATACGCCTCTAAGCATTGAAAGGTTGAGACCTTCCAAGACCAGGGTCGTCTTGCTGGGATTGATTGTGTCTTAAAACAGACCTCCCTGAGAGATTTTCCTGATGACAGTGCACAAACATCATCCGCGTACGCTTGGATGTGAACGAAGTCTTACATTTGCGTTAGTAGGGAGCCCACTACCAAACAACACAAGATATGTGAGAGCACCCCGGCCTGAGGGCATCCTCCCCAAGCCCTGCCATGGTAAAAAAGCTATTTTCATCCCTCATGGCCAAAAATCTCCTAGATAACATGAAGTCAATCCACCTTATAATGGTTTCGTCCACACCATGTCTTCTGGCTGCAGCGCACATGGAGTCAAAAGTAGCGTTGTCAAACGCCCCCTCAATATCAGCAAAGACTTCCATTGTGTACTCACCTGCTTCCAGCCCCACCTCGATCTTTGTTGCGAGGTCATGTAGAGCTGATTCCCAGGACTTTCCGCTTTGGTATGCATGTTGATGAACATTAAGGGGCTATTCACCAAAACCCTTGATCTAATGTTCTTCTCGACCGTGCGCTCCAGACTTTTCAGCATGAAGGATGTCAGGCTGATTGGCCTGAAGCTTTTCGCCAGCGCATAGTCATCTTTTCCTGGTTTGGGAATGAAGACTACCCTGACATTTCTCCAAAGAGTGGGAACGTGGCCAAATGCCAGACAGGCCCTAAATACCCTTATTAGAGCCCCTACAAGCCTGTCTTCCCCACACTTTAGCATTTTCGGATACACACCATCTGAGCCCGGTGACTTAAAGTCGTCAAAAGAGGCTAGGGGAAAACCTCACTGACTCCTTAGTCACCACCCGTGATGCTATGTACCAGTTTAGTCTGGTGGCTCTCCCCGACGTGCTATCCTCCACCATATCTCTGGCTGCGTCAGGAATTATCCTGCTATTCGGAAAATTAGTTTCCAGGAGAGTCTTGTATGTGTCTAGCAGCGACGTGGTATAAGTTCCATCATAGTTAACTGTAGTACCACAGGGATCGGTATTTGACGGTGGGAGGTTTAGATCAAGTTAAAGTCGTCCTCGTTAAAAAAAATATGTAAATTGCTTTTAAACATTAGTTTTGTCTTCAGGGATCTTTAGTAAAATATAACGAGCTCTTTTCGAGTTATCGAAAAAAATATCGACGATGTCTATAAATCGGTATTCAAAACCGCTCGATAAAAATATCAATTTCGATATAGCTAATATCAATATATCACTTTCATCCCCACCCTAAACTCCTACCATAATGGAACTTTTTGACCTTTATTTTGAAGCAGCCCATACATATTCAAGGATCACTGAAGATCAAAAAAGCATCTGATTGTATGGACGAATTTTCTTCAAACGAAATTTTCGTCTTCAGAGGCCTATAGTAAATTTTAACGATTAAATAACGAAAAAAAGCAGTTTGAGAGTTAAACTGCTCTAATTTAAAAAAAATGTTGGTTCTTAAATGACTGTACATATCGTAAACGTTCTTGCAAAGTACGCTAACTTAAAATTCCCCTTTTGGCAGAAACACAAAAAACGAGCTCATCTAAATTATATGGAAATGGATGCTTAACTTTGGATTTTACAGCAAAATACACAAAAACATTGCTTCCACTCTTGTTGGATGGTAAATAGGGTATCTATGAAAAATTTTAATAATGAGTGAAATTTGTGAGAGACGGACGTGCTTTTTTTGTGCTCCTGACAACTTTAAAATACCACTGGATTGTGCGCTGAATAAATAAATCTTTGCTAGCGTATACATCGTCTGTCCTCAGCTGAAACTTTTTACCACCTGCTAATCACCTGTTGCTATCTTTTTTACAAACAAGCAAGCAAAACACCTCATATGGATTCAGCCGGTAAGCGAAAAGCCCAAACTTCACTCAAAGATTCGTCTGCTTCAAAAAATTTGTGCCTTGAGTGTAACGGTTCTCTCGCTGATTCCGTACTCGCAGCTCTGAAATCAACGGAAAACAAAATTCAGTTGATGGAAGAGAGGATTCAAGAGCGAATCAGTGGT
>JAPVRG010156773.1:0-14105 GCA_029783565.1 Rhagoletis cerasi | reverse complement strand
GGCCACAAAAGTTCGGTTCGGTTTCGGTTCGGCTTCGGCAAAAAAAAGCCGAACTTTGGCCGAACATTAATTATTAAATTATTACCACATGTACACATGCCATAACAAGTTTTTTATGTTATTTTTACAAGAATACTTATGTAAGTATGTTACTTTCTGAAATTTATGTGATTGAAACTAAAAAATGTAAATTTTTTGCTTTTTAATCAAAAATAATACTACATTTTTAAAAAGTCATTGCTTGTTTATTACTTGGGCCCTTGAAAATGTTCGGTTCGGCTTCGGTTCGGCTTCGGTTCGGCTTCGGCCGAAATTGGCCGAAGTTCGGTTCGGTTCGGTTCGGCCTTAAAAATCGAGGTTCGGTCGTTCTCTAGTATTATCTCACCACAGTGCGGAGGCTACTCTTTCCTTTAAGCTTTGAAGCTCAATTCCCACATCCATGTCTGTGAGCCAAGCCTTGTTTTCTTGGTCCCGTACCCCCACTTATATCGACGAGAATAGGTGCAGCTTCGGCGGTAATGAGGTTTTTTGCCTTTAATGCCCTTAAAAGTCGATTGCGACCGACTTACTGACGTAGAGGGTAAATTTTGATTGCTTGTTACGGTGCCTGAATGAGTGTAATCGGAGATAAGAAACCGGGCGGGTCGTCAGGTGACAGTTTCTCGATAAACATTCTTTTTAACTGAGTGGTTCGTTTTCGACTATAAAGAAAAGTGGATTAGTATTACCTTACTACCCTCTATCAGGATGCGCTCCTGGTAATTAACACATGATACTTTTGTGATTTTTTATGTCCCTGTCGCAACTGTTCGGACTTAAAGTAATCAAAAAGTAATACAGTTTTGTTCCAAAATATTTGTGGTTGATGCTTGTTTCGAAAGGCATTCTTTCTTTCATCCACCCACTTCCCGAGTTGCATTAAAGGCCATTCGAGTAAATAGCATCGGCAGATTTGATTCGCCTTTAATGACGTTCATTAGAAAACGATTAATTTAAGACTTTCAAAAACAGTTTATTGTTGGTTATACTTTTACTTCTTAAATGTTATAATCGATTTAAGAAAAACTTAAATGACTACTCTGTTGAAATTGAAAGTGTTGTCTTATACTTTCAAGTTCAAAGAAAGCCACTTTTTGGGATAACTTTGAAATGCTTTCTCTTGCACTTCCTCGAAATGATTTTTTAATTGACTTAAACTAACTCAGATTCGAGTCGTTAATTTATGTTTGTAACTACGTTGAAATCAATACCTTAACTAACTCGAAATTGATCAATAAACGGTGAATGCCTGGGATTACACATTTTAATGCGAAAAATAAGACAATTCAAAGACACCTTGCCATAAAAAGCAATTGAAATCATTAATGTGGAAACACTTATGAAGAGAATGGCAATACGCCTGCTATTCCAACTCAAGTGATGCGATCGATTACCCCATCGATCCAGTAGCTCAACAAGTGAGTACGTGAGCAAAAGTGCAAGCAAGACTAGTGCAGTTAAGTGGGCGCGCATGCGCAAAGTGTGTAAACATGTAGTGGCAAAAGGGCAGGTAGCCTCGTTGTGCTTTATGCAAGTAGGCGCTGCTATTCAGGTGTGAAAATGTTGTTGTTTCAGAATTGTTTTCCCTTTTTATTTAGCTAACCTAGCGGATAGTTGCATTTTCTTGTGGACAAATATTTGTATGTTTTCTTTCCTTTACTCAGTGTTTCTTTCAGAAAATACTCGAAGCGTGGCAATTGTCTAGCTGTATGTCGAATTTCAGGTTCAATTGCGAGGTTAATTAGTTGCTTTTACTTAGTGACTGCTTACATTTAAACTGTTCGTTACTGTTAGTTTACGTTTTAAAAAAAAAATTTAAAAAAAATTGTTTACTTACTTTTCTTGCCTTTCAGAAAGGGCGGCGGATGATCGCTGGGCATGCCACGTGGATCGGACATTTCCATTAGCGGATTGTAGAGTTTACCCGGATCAATGCCTGGCGGAAAGAGACCGAGCGGTGAATCCAAGCCAAACACTAAAAGAAAAGAATAAAAATAAAATATGTAAATTTCGCGTTTCACTTAAAGAAATCCATGTAAATAAAAATGATTTGAGTTATAAATATTTTAGAGCCATTTTAATTATCACATAACCGGAAAACATTCAATAATTCCTTGCAAAAGTTTTGAGTTCAAAATATCGTTAGATCTAAAACAGCAATGGGCAGATCCAGCATTTATGGAAAGTTTAAAATTGCCTTATCCCTTTGAGGAGCCTTTTAAAGTTTTCTTTTCATTATGTAAATATTTATGTCACATCCCGCTTAGGGTTCAAATGATACCACTAAAGTATTGATACTTTTACTCGCTCCTAGTATCGCCAGAAAGTGTCGCTCCTCGAGTAAGTATCGGATGGGAAGTATCGATACTTACTCGGAATCGAATCGTACACCAGTTTTATTTTATGTTTCATACCAAATTAATAATCTTTAAAAATTTAAAAAATATTTTTTTTTTTGAGTACAAGTGAACGAGATTAAACTTCACGCAGGTATCTAGTTGGGTTCTTAAATTGATTTATATTTATTGACTCATAGTCCAAGAGCTGACACCGGTTTTGGTTACACCATATATAACCAGGCTAGAACTTTCATGATGAGTTCGCTATGACGGCCCATTAAACTAACTGAATATCTGGCGGCCCTCCAGGGGTGCCTTTGGCGCCACCAGGATTTTTAAGGATGCAAAAAAAAACACATCAATTACACTATTGGTACTCCCCGAAACCGAAAAAAATCGCCAGACCTTTTAGGGCCGTGCAAAGTGGGTGCCAGACGCGGCTAAAGTGGCGATTAAAAGAGGACTATTTACACTATAATAACCAGGCTAAATTTTATGAATAATCATAGGGTGAATCCTCAGGAGGCTATATGTTTGAAGCCAGACGAAATTTTGGGTCCAAAAATCCGTTGCTATTCAAGCGTTCAGATCAACTTGTTTCTTACTAATTTTTAATATACTTTGTTTACGAAATGAAAAAGTATAGATACAAATACTATAAAAAAATATTTAAAAAATAGCAAGCGTTCAAATAAACGCGTTTCTCGTTGCTCAAAGTGTTTATTTGAACGCCTGCTATTTTTTAAATTCTTAAATTTTAATATAATAAAGTGCAAGTTCGAAGTACCTAAAAAATTCCGTTGGTTTTTGATAATTTTGGCCGATAGTTTTGAGCAGTTTTAGACAATTTTTTTATATGGAAAAAAATTCCAAATTGAAACTAGTATTCTCTTGTACCAAAGTAGCATTTAAAACCAAGTAAAGAAGGCTAAGTTCGGGTGAAACCGAACATTAAATACCCGGCGCACGTATTAAACATCGTTTTTTCACGATTCTGAAACCTACCTTTACGTGGTAAACAGGGGTGCTTTTTTCCATTTCAAACATTTTCGACAATACTCTCAGTTCAACTTAAAGAAATAATTTAGCTGTGTTTGGTAGAAATCGATAAAACGGTTACCGAGATACACATATGTAGTCATAAGTGGGCGGTGCCACGCCCATTTTCACAAAACTTTTTATAATCGTACTTCATGCTATTGCAAACTTAAATTTTGAGTAAATTAGCTTCAGTAGTTACCGATTTCGTATTTCTGTAAATTACCGTTATATGGGAGGTGGGCGTGGTTATTGTCCGATTTCAAAACTTTTCCAGAATTTTCTATGTCGGACCAAGATCAACACTTGTGTCAAGTTTGGTAGAAATTGGTAAAGCGGTTACCGAGATATTCATATAAATCCATAAGTGGGCGTGGCAAAAATGTATAATATTGTTATTGCTCGTTAATATATCATTGCAAATATCAAATTTGAGTCAATTAGCTTCAGTAGTTACTGAAATATCGTAGTTTTTGCATTTTTTCGAAAATACGGTTATATGGGAAGTGGGCGTGGATACAGTCCGATTTCGCCCATTTTCAATACCAACCTACCTTGGGTAAAGGACAACCTACATCCCAAATTTCATTAAGATATCTTGATTTTTGCTCGAGTTATCGTGTACACGGACGGACGGACGGACAGACAGACATGGCTTAATCGATTTCTCTTTTCATTCTGAGCATTTTGGTATATATATGTCTACATCGATCTCGATTCCTTTAGGCTGTTACAAACAACCGTTATGTGAACAAACTTAATATACCCTTGTGCACAAGTGCACTCGGGTATAAATATATTTCGAGAGTGTTCTCAAAGTATCGAAAGAAAATTATCGATACTTACTTGGTATTGGAGTGAAAAGCGTCGAGTAAAAAAATACCCGGTATCGCAACAAAAGTATCGGGTATTTACTTGTACTCGCTGGTATAGTTTGATCCCTAACTCCGCTGCAGAAGCATTTTAGCTCGCACCCTTTGCGCGTCTCTAATAGAAAGCTTAAAAAGTTCTGCGCCCGGACAAGGTGGTGTCTACCACTGTTTTATATGGACGCGCATCGAGTAAAAGCTCCATCTGGGTAAAAGCTGCTTTGGGTAAAGAGATCATTTATCCTGTGTATAAAAAGCCTTGGAACGGTAGTGGCCATTTCCATGCCCACTGGCAGAGCTTTTTTAAGCTTTCTAAAAAATAGATCAATGAGAACGAGTTCATTAAGAGCGACGAAGCCGTTTATTCTGGGTAAATTTCCTCAGTTAGAAATTAATTCTTGACTGAATTACTAAGGAAAATTGCCTAAGATACTAGCGACATATTCACATATTCAATCTACGTGATATCTGTTAGGTCATTAAGCTCTGCCTACTCAGGAAGAAAAACTAGTGTTCTTCGTCAGCTATCGACAATATCTGCCCTTATTATAGGCCTAATGCTCAATGATGACTTCGTATAACTTTAAAGCTGAGGGTGGTCGAATGATTATAGCTTCACAATTTTTAGATACACGCAATTGGTTTAAACATCCAAATATCGTTGGTCGAGTAGTTAGAGGTGTCCTTCGCCTCACGATGGACAATGGCAAATTTCCAGGTGTATTTTGGGCAAAGAAAAGTAGTGTTACCTCAGCAATTAGCCATGTAAGTGTTATTCTAGTACACTTGGACTTGTCGATGAATCTACTTATGTTAATAATGCAGAATTTAGAAACATCCACAAGATTTTTGAATAAAGGACTCGCTTTGTGCCTCATGTATTTTACGTGTCAGTGCCGCGTGATTGTGGACGTTAACCTGGCGATATCCGATATCTTTTCTTGAACTTCTGAAGAGTATTCGGTTTTTGCAGGTTGTTCCATCGTACTTCAGCTAAGTATTCGTTCGAATTGCAGGTGCAGTTCCCTTTAGATTACTCAGAGAGGTCAGTATTTTGTGTTGGCTTCGGTCTTTTTAAGAGATTCTCCAACCCTAGCCAATTCGTCAGCCCTCTCGTTACAGTATATGTTCCTGTGGACCCAGATGATAGAGATATCTCTTAATTCGACCGTCAAGCTTTAAGTACACTTCAAAACTCTGATTAATTTTGAATTTGTCTATTATAATTTCTTTTCAATACCATATATGCTCTCCGCTTGAATGATGCTTGCAAAGTTAGGTAGTAATAATAATAATGATAGGTAGTCGGAACGAGAGATAGACATCCAGCCCCTTAGAGAATACCCCTTTTGATTACCCGGCCTCTACTTCAAAACTGTCTAGAAGGAAACTTCACTTGAAAGTTTTTCTTGAAATGTAGCCTAGATGGTGGGATTATTTTGCTGATTATGAAGCTTGTCAAGACTATTACTATGCCTTTGTTGTTTAGATCTCCAACAGCCAGACTCTTTGAGTTCTGATTGCAGAGTTTGCTATCCCTTAATGACTCATACTCATTTAAAGGCTTTTTGCATACTTTTTGATTTCACTGCTGCTCTACAACTAAAGACACACGTTTTAACGGTTAAAATCGATTGAGCCATTTAAATATTCTTTCTATGAGCCTTTCTCAAGCAAACACATTTAAATTTTTTTCTACATATTTAGTACTTTTTCTTTCCTCGAAAGCTGCTGCTAGTATGTAGTTCCGATTCCAGTTGAAATCGTCTGCTAACCGAAAAAGAGTCATTAGGCTAAAAGTTTTTACCGCCAAACTGTCATACATTCACTAACGACAGTTGACAGCACATTTGCAGTTAATTTGACAAACTAACTGTTTTTCATAGCACTACTTTAGCAGAGTTGTCGACCACCCGTTTTTCACCCCAACGAACTTCCTCTCCTACCATTGCAGAGTTCATTGCATGTTTTCGGGTTCAATCCTCGCACAACATTCGAATTAAGTTTTTAAAAACTCGCAGGCGAAAAGTAAATTCAATTGTGGTTTCATTTATTTATTTATTTTATTTTATTTATATGCGCGCTGGCGAAGGTGCAAACAGCTGTGCCGGCAATGCAATCCAATGCATACATTCAGCCTCGGGGGCTGATTATGGGTTACCCAGCCTAGCAATACACATCGATACCGCACCCGAGCCAGCCTCAGCCAAAGTCCCAACAGCAAACAAACACATCACAAATTCACTGTTTTGGTATTACACTTTCATGTGAGCCGCTTTTGGCTTTAATTTCAATGTGTATGAATGTGTGTTTTTGTACGGCCGCCGCAGCGGTTCTTCAGCAATTCGCGAAGGTGGAATAGTTTTGTCTACAGTACCACAATTTATGATGTCTTTGCTGCGGCGTTTGGAAAAGTCAGAGTTGAAGTTGGAAGCCGTTGCGGCGGAAAAAGCAAATTTGCATGTGTGCTTTGCTGCGAATATATGATTGCCGGTGCGCAAAAATGGAATTGCAGAGTGTGAGTGGAAGTGTTTTGAAAAATATGAATTGTGAAAAAAACTGAAGCTTTTCGCATACACACAGGTTCCTTTTCCCTTCTTTTACTACATAGTGACATAAATCGAAGAAGTTCAGAAGTGGTGCTGCAAAGAAAATGGTAATGTGATTTGTGTATGATTGAGGACGACGTGCATATAGTGGTTTACATACACATAAATCGGTACATATTTTCATATGCTAAATACAGTGGTGATAAAAATTATTCAGCCATTAAACTAATTGTTTGATTTTTTATTACTGCGTGTGAATACAATTCGAATAGGAGCCTTAACGAACATTTCGCGATATAGAAATTTGGTAGTCCCGCAAAACTGATATGGCCGTTGAATATGAGCTTTAGTACTTCTTTTAGTCCTATTAGGTATACGGTGAGAATCCATGCGAAGCGTTGAAAAGCAAAAAAGAGTTGCATTTCAGACAGGGTGATTCCTTAATTACTAGTCCTTCAGATTTAACGAGCGTTGCTTATTGGCTTGGCGTTGATCCCGGTCGATAGTTTGGGTTCCGTGGCAAGCCTCTTGAATTATTGTGTGAGAATATTTAAAAAAGGAAGTTGTCTAGTACTAAAGCACTATTGACGATATTTATCTTTCTTCTTAGTGGAATTTTAAAACAAAAAGTTGAAATATACAGGCAATTTTCATTGTCACAATTGCGGCTGAAATATGATTCCCTCAGTATGATATCCTGAAAGAACTTTTAGAACTGCCCATATAGACAGATTATTACCGAAATTCCCTACTTCTTCTCTGGATGCAGTCAGCGAATGTTATTGGCTTCGTACTAAGAGTGTACTCAAGACACTTTTGCCTTATTTCATGCCGAGCTGATGCCTTTATTCAATGTTTGATAGTGTTACGATTTCTGGGGATTTCTATATTTTTACTTGCCGTTAGGTGACTAAACAAAGCAAAAGGGTCTCTCGAATAGTTGCTAATACCACTGGGCTCTTAACAAGATATGTAGCTTAGAATCTTCATACAAGTATTGTTTGGGTCTCAGTCCATCGTTATATTGAAAGAAATTTGGACGGTGTGGCACATCATGGAAAGACATTTACAGATATTGAAATGAGCGACTTCTACATCTTTATAAAAGTAAGAAAAAATTCTTAGCAACAGAGTGTAGCTGAAAACCACATGAGTCATTGGTTAATAACAAGTGTTAAAGTGGGGAGGTGTCTCCATTGCCTTGTATGGGCTTAACAGCGACATAAACTGTCTATAAAATCTACAGGTTCTGTCATTAAAGTCAGGTCTTTCGAAATAATGTTGGAGTATTCATGCTGCAGTTCTAAAATTAAACATTGCCATATGTGATGATGGTAGCAGATTTTTTATCCTGAAGTGCTATGTGGAGCTGTCGTTTGAGTTCTTGTCTCGTCAGTCAGCTATTTCCATCAACCGTATTCTTAGCCTCGATTCGACGGAGTAAGCATACGATAAGATTACCTATGTAGTACAAGTCTTGGGTAAATTTCAAAGCGATGCGTAATCATCAATGATTTTGGTGGACTAATTGTTAACTTAAATGGAACTAATTGAAATATAGGAGGTCACTACTTTCTGACACGAATAATGAGTTCTAATCTCTATTTGTCAGATTTTTTGAAGGACACAACCTTATTCAGCATGTATGTTTAATCGGCATATATTTACATGTGTGTTTACCATAAAGAATTAATTATTTACTCGTACTTCAAAAATATTGAACAGAAAATCAAAAGTTGCTTAAGCTGGTCAGTAAAGGCATTTTTTATTGCGACTAGACAGATTTTTTAAAATTTCTGCAAGACTTTTCATAATTCGCATGGTTCGAGCATATGGGTCGAAGAACTGCTTGCTAGTCCTGAATGTAAATACAGAGTATGTACATTAGGGCGGAGTAATTTAATTTCGAAAAAAGTGTATGGCATATTCGAGTTCTACGTTCGATTCCAAGCAAAAATGGGGAACAAACTACATACCAAAAATGACGTCTGACGCTCCAAATTTGTAAAAGAAAAATCAGTGTATTATAACTTTTTCTGAACGAAATCAATTTTTCATTTACAAAATTTTGTGTTTTTTCATGTATGCAAAACAATTAAAACGAAAAATAAATTTGAAATTAAAATTAATTTTTTTACTTGAATTTAATATGGAAAATGACAGAAAAAAAATTATTTTTTACTTAAATTGATTTCGTGAAACCGATAGTTAGTGTGTTTTCTTTATGTTTGCAAAACAATTAAAATAAAAAATAAGTTTCAAACAAAAAAGTTAGAATATACTGCTTTTTCTTTTGAAAATTGGGAGGGTCAAACGTCATTTTTAGTTTATAGTTTATTCGCTATTTTTAATTAGAATTAATCGTAGAATTTGAGTTTGCCATACACTTTCTTCGAAAATTTTGCACCGAACAAATGACTCCGCCCTAATGTGCATATGCATATATGTTTGTATGCATCCACATATACACAATTCTATAGACATCAGAAAATATTGCATTTTCGATAAAGTTGAAAAAATAAACACTTTTTGGTAAAGAAACATATGTACATACACACAAATCGCGCAAATACAACAAAAACAAACAAAATTTTTAAATCAGCAGCAACAACGGTAAACACTAAGTAATATACGTCCCAATAAACTTTTGAGGTTTTATAAATTGTCGTCAGTTTTCGCAAGCATTTATATTTGTTATTATTGTTGTCTTTGCTCGCGCAATTCATATTAATAATATCCGTTTGGGGAGCTTAAGAAACACATACATACATACATACATACATACATACATATGTAATGCTTCATGCATGGCATGCATTCGATTGCAGGAAGCGTGTTTGAATGTGTGCATGCGAATTCCACTGCAAGGATCGACTACAAAATAAATAGCGGCAAATGTGGGAAAAGTAAGCGTTAAAATATGAAAAACTTGGGATTTTTAAGGAAGTAGGTACTACGTTTGCCGGAGTGTTGTCAAACGAGAGTGGGGAGTGAGTGAGCAAGGTTGTCTTAACGTATACGTTATGATGTATGAAAAATCACTAAGTACCACATAAATAAATCTAGGCATGTGGAAAGCTGAAGTGTAGGGCGCCAGGTGAGGTAGATATGAATTTATGTATATGTGTGTACAGTGCACGCTCAATATTCGCGACTGATTAAAAACCAGAGCAGTCACGGAAACTGAATTGTTTCGAAACCCGAACCCATAATTTAAGTAAAAATTAGTATGCAATTATTAAAAACAAAAGCCTTTTTATTGATATATTTGTGAAAAAAGTACATTTAAAATATTTTCAAAAAAGTTGGAGATCTTAAGTTGCTTTTTATGGTAAATTATTTTTTAAAATAACGGCAAAAGGCTGCAAACACTACAACAGACACTAATAAACTGAAAAAAGAAACACCAAAATTCTCCAAAGAGACTCATGTACAAAAAAATTAAGGGATTCCCCGTTATTGCTGCTTCTGTTGAGACAAAAAACGTAGCATAGCATTGCAGTGAAACCAGAGAAGGAGATATTCTTATTTAATTTGAAGAAAAAAATTAAAGTCGCACAAATAGTGCAATTTTTGTGTTAACTGTCGCCATTATAGAACCTACAATGCTAAGAATTAAGCTGTCGCAATAACTGGACCGTTTCGATAATGGTAGTTTACAAACTAAGATACATACATACTTATATCAGGGATGCCAACTTTGTCAAGGCCAGTTCCCCCAAATTAAAAAAAAAATTCCACCATTTTCAACGGTATTCCCCCAAACAATTTTCTGTAACTATTGAAGACACTTTAATAAAAAGAATACAATTAAGATGATTATCTATTAGAACTAAAAGTCAAAGATCTAAAGTGCTCAGAATACAAATTATTTACAAAAAAAATTGAGTAAAGTAGCTGTAGTTATATATGTTGTACATGTTTAAGTAAAGTAAGACCCGAGCTTGCAAAATTCAATAGTCAACAACTATGCGTACAACCAAATTCATAATTTGCTAAAGCGAGCTGAAACTTGCTAAAAATTTGTTTGAATGAGCTGGGGTGCTCATATCAGCGAAAAGCTGGATAAACTTGGGTCTATTTACTCAATTGTTCAAGATTCTGATTGTTCGAAATTGCCATTACTCGAGTAATATGAGAAATAACTAATATTTATTCTTTCGTTGCTCATGTTTTGAGTACTGAGATATTAAAAAAAAAACACTACCAAAATGAGTACCTAGTTTTGTAAACATTTAACACGCTAACGAGGGGTTTTTATTAGAATTTATCACTTTTTATATGTGAGATCATTCGCAATAAAATATTTTGTTCAAAATCATCTGTATATCAAATTCCACCAAAATTTCGAGCCATTTCCCATTCCTCCACAATGTTCAAATTCTACCGAAATCGGGGAATTCTCCTCCACTTGGCATCCGTGACATTGTATATCCAAATGTAACCCAGCGAACATTTTAGATTGCTGAAGGATCTCGTGTAAATCCAACTGGGGTAATTTTAATTGGTCAGGATTATTTTTGATTTTGTTTTTTGTATGTTTAGTCTTTGAATTAAAAGATTCTTACAGATTAACACCCAAATTCATAAAAAATAAAGAAGACTTTAAATGCTTTATAAATCGAAAATTTGTATGAAAACGTCACTTTTTAGAACTCTTTAAACCTATTTTATTTTTATGAATAAGGTCATAAATACCGGAATTAGTTGTGGAGAAACAAATTTCTGAGGTTTCAAATTGTCGAAGATTCTTGTAAGGAACATTAAACTGAATTTTACTAAGACGGGAACGACAATCAGTAGTCCAGTAATAATACTAATAATCAATCGATCAATAAACATTGGTAAGGTAAAGGTTTTGAAAGGTTTGATGATCGGAGCGCAAATTGTAGAATTGGAATACCATTAGTTTCTCGTTGGACTCAGTATGGTATTGTTAGTAATGGTAATGATAATTTGAATGGTTATGGTTATGGTATAATTTATAAAGAGGTTATGATAGTAATGGCATTGTAGTGATGTCTGTGAGCACTGGAGGAAACTTGAATATACATACGATTCGCGAAAAAATTTTTGGGCGAAGTCAAAAAACGTTTATTTTGCATATATGATATATCTGGTAGGTCTGTTGTTCTGTTCATATATGGCAACAATATCGTACATTTTTGGGAAAAAGAAAAGGACAGATGTGTAGAAGTACATGTAAATATATGGAGCGACTCGCATTTGATCGTAAACAGCAACTGGACGATAAAGCTGCAAATCTATATGCCATGGAGCTTGCACTTGATTACGGCATATTTTGGTTGCTTGATAGTAGGTGTTACAAAGCTACAATTAAAAGGTTTGATGTTGAAAACAGTTTAGAAATTGTGAAAAGTGTGAAAAAGCTTGAAATCGTTTTGGCTAGAAACCCTGGCTATACAAAATAATAAATTATTTACTGACTCCACAACTAGAAGTGACGATCTTTCGAGTACCCCCAACAAAAATACGACTGTTTTCTTTGTTAAAATTTGCTTCAAAAACAAATGAAAGGATTTCGACCAAATTTAGACAATTTATGCCTAAAGGTTGGGTTTCATTACGTCATATTATGATTTTGATAATTAATTTGTGGACATATGTATATTGATACAAATTTATCTCCTTTATCCATACCCTTACCGATTATATTATTGGCAAAAAAAAGAGCAAATAGCCGATTTAGCAGCGCATGTACTTAACTGAGGACCTCTTCTGATCTAAATTAATCGATATGCCGTTTTTTAGTCCCATTTGACAATGTGTTTTCACTCATTTGACGACAAATGTCTTTGAATTGGACATGGTGAAAACCAGCCCTTAGACCCTTGGCACGGACATAGGCTATACTTAACTCCGCTAGGTGGCGTATGAGTGGAGATATTGAGATAATCTGTATTTATGATCCGATTTTGATGGAATTAGAACCGTGCACTGTGGGTGCGACGAGAAATACTTCTTCGAGGAATGAATCCGCTAGATGGCGCTAGAGTCGAGATATTCATAAAATCATCCAAATTTTTGTGAAAATAAAAACGTATACTGCAGGTGTGATGAATATTTTTACGAAAACATGGGTGCGCTACCTGGCGCTGGAGTGGATATATTCAGAAAATCCTTATTTATATGTAGTTCGATTTAGAAGTAATTAGAAACGTATACTGTATATATGATGTGAAATACGCTTACCTAAAATAAATCCATTATACGAGTATGGCTCTGTAGTCGAGATTTATGGTTCGAATTAGTTCAAACCTAATAAGCTTTGTGCCGTTAAAATATTTGTGATTTGTGTATATGTATATAGCTACCTGAGTAAACCTGTATATTGGTAACAGAGTTCAGATGTGTGTTTAATAGAGAATTTATAAGTTTGAGCTAAATGATATGAGTTCATTTGGCAATAACGCTTTAAATATTGTTGTTTAATTTTTAAAACGCTCCCCCAAAAAAAAATATATACTGAAAGATTTGTCAAAAAACTGCTACTAATTTAAAGTAAACTTCATCTTAACTATGACTATGGGACATTGTTTTTAAATGCATCAAAGCTTTATTTTTAGCTTTAAAAATCTGCTGCAAGTATGTATATGTAAAAGTACTTGGTAAGCCACGTAGACGAAGTCGCGGGTCTTGGCTAGTTAATAAATAAAAATATTGAAAGTTTGAAATAAAAACTCCTTGATTTAGCATATTTGGGAGCATATTTTGTTTATTTATCGAGCCATTTAAAGCTCTTGAAATCAAATTTTTAAGCATATTTTTGCCAGCCCTGCTCATAACATACACATATATGTACATTAGAGCGTCTCGCCTTACAGGCGAATTAAAACAAGTAAGGAGAGGCTGTCTTCGGCTGTGCCGAAGGCTTTATACCTTTCATGAACACGCGCAAATCAATGTAAATAGTAACTACTGAAAAACTGATTTTAATTTGCTTGCTGGCTTGCGTCTGCTGGGTATGCTAGTAATATATATAGCTCCGATCTTACTGATTTTTTGAGCAAACATTTGATGATCTATTAGCAAATATCTCCCCAAGTTTCATGGTTTAATCTTCCAAACTGAGGGAGAAATGGCCATAAACCCTTTATCTGAACGATCGGTTGTATGGGAGATATATTATATATAGCTCCGATCTTACTGATTTTTTGAACGAACATTTGATGATCAATTAGCAAATATCTCACCAAGTTTCATGGTTTAATCTTCCAAACTGAGGGAGAAATGGCCATAAACCTCTTATC